>JANTPZ010091957.1:0-27891 GCA_025593235.1 Vachellia pachyceras
TAGTTCCCACAGGTATTGCATCTGATGCTCATGGGAAGCATCATGCGAACCTTGATCTGTTGATTTTTTGGTCTTCGAACCCTAGGCAGCTTTGAGGGATCAAAATCTGGCGGGTAATACTTATTCAACACTTTTCTTTCTCCCATCTTTTTCTACTAAAATTTCTCCCTCAACTATGAAGGTTGGAAGTGTTAGTAGACAACGGCAGTTGGCTCAAGGCAAATGCAGATGGCACTCCAATAATATGATATTTCTACAAAAGAAATGAAGATTGAATAGTCAAGCAATCAATGACATAAGTATTGCCATATGTGAAAGCAATAAACCCAATCTAAAGGGATGTTTTTCTTCCTTATTGCGAAACCTAGATTGCATCAACAGTTTTCAAAGGAAAGATAACGCAAAACAAGGATAGGAGAAATAGAAGACAAGAAAGGAGAAGCCACCCACTGACGACAATGCAAATCAGACCACCGGGAACGTAGATGGGAGAACGAGAACGGAGAACTCCTCGCCGAGAAAACGAGAGCAGATCTGAACGCCGGAGAACGCCAACGAAGAGGCTGAGAGATGTTAGATGAGATTGGAGGTTTGGACTCGTTACATGAGATGGGCCAACTGAATGGAAAACGCCCAACCCATCTCTGCAGCAGAAGTCGGGTTGAAAGATGAGACGAGAAATACCGAGAGATGCGAGGGCATTTTGGTAATTTCATTAAACCTAATAAATGACACGCTGAACCTAGCACTTCCGGGAGAATTTTTGATATGATGTAACGCTTTTATGTCCTTTGGCAATTTATAGATTTTTTCTGACATTTTCCCTTTTTTTTAATCCTATCCCATATAAATTGATTTAAAACTTATTTGAAATAAGTTAATATTTGCTATTCGTACAGTAAAATGATACGATGACATTTTCTATTGGTAATTAGTGAAACAAAATATTTTAAAAGTATAAATTAATAAATTTTATTTTTTTTAATCATAAGAAGTTTTATTTTGTCCATCAATTCATTATGTTTCGAGGAGCACAACTAAAATTGTTCAATTTCTTTTAATTTCAACTTAGATCATCATGATTTTACTCACAACATCTCATTAATAAAATTAAAAAATTCCATTTTTAGCATAAATAAAATATGCAAAAGTCACTCACAAGTCATGGTTTTTATAAAGTCATGGCAATATTCAAATAGTCATTACAACATGCTCAAATTCCTCTTTCAAACATGTAATAAAAAAAAATTAAGTCTTCGGTAATAATCAAAAGTCATATCTTTTGAGCATTACCAAAATATTCAAAAGGCATCGTAACAAGTAGTTAGAGAACCATCTAATTAAAGAGAATTATAGAACATTGTATCACAATATCTAGGAGCATCTATATAAGACAACTTGACACATATATGTGTTCCATCTACGGCACCAACACTAAATATATAAATTAGCAAGAAATAGTAATGGAGACAATAGCCAACGTATATTTAAGAGCTGTGTATGTTATATTTAATGAGCAAAGTATATTATATAAATCAGTATGATAAATCGTTCCTAGAGTGAATTGAAGAGAGTTGAGTTAATGCAGCCAGCAACAATATTTTATATATAAAAATAAATAGATAAATTTGAAAGTCCCTTCAGGTGAGAAAGCAGAAAAATATAACTCGGAAGGGCTAAGAAATCATTATCATTTATGGATTTTAACGTGAATCTTTCTCATCTGATCAAGACTTGTCCATTTGATCTGACACAGGAAAATTATTAAAGAGGAAAGAAAGAGGAAAAGGAGAACAGACTACAAATCTCATCTCCATGCCTAATAGGAAATTTAAGATGCAGTTTGACCATTAATCACAAACGATGCCCAAGAAAAACCCCCAATCTGGATTGCAATGACTATGCTGGGAATTGCAAGACAGTTTCACAAATTAGCAAGCATCTGAGTATCGATTTAGGTATTCTGCTCTTGTATCCTTGATGCTATCACTTGAGTTTAATGAAATCAATACACAACAGAGTAAATGACACAACTAGCTGCAACGATCATGCACAGGGATCACCAAGACACAACAAAAATCCACAGTGTACATCTTGAGAATACGTCCATCCAGTTGAATTGGACAATTAATTACTGATAGAAAACATATACAGACAAATTAAAACAATGAATAATACGCAGGGGCACGTTGTGGGGTTTAATTGGCATTATCTTCAGAAAATAACACAGAATTGGGAATTTGGGGTTGCCAGGTTGGGAGGTGTGAGGAATGAGAATTCACAGAGAGACAATAGAAGGGAATTATGGTTGCTACCCGAAGGTCTATATCATAAAGCACAGATAGCAATCCAGATCCTCGCACACATGTAAGCAAGTTAGAAACTTCCAAATTCGCACATATGTAAGCAAATTACCCCCTTCAAAAAACAAATCATAAATACCTATACCGACAGAAAGAATCAGCTAGGAAGGCGCGAACTATATATAAGCAAATATCTAACTTGCAGTATATTAATTTTTCGCGATGCTGTGTTTTATTCTTGTTTTCTTTCCCGTTTCTATTATGGAATTGTCTATTGCCCAAATGAAAAGTTGAAATCATTCCAACATGAAGATCAGAGGGAGCAAAGAGATGGTAAGGAAGATCCGAAATAACAGAAAAGAAAACAAAAACCTTATCCACGGAGCAAAGAGGCTGTGCTTAGGAAGATCCGACGTCGACGCCGGCGAAGCCGCAACAGGTCGATGTGGAGGGATGAAGAAGCAGTGAGCAGACTGAAGACGCACGGATGAGAAGGAAGGGTTTCTTCTTTTATATATTTCTACAAATTATTGAAATTTAAGAATTTCCGAGAGGATAAAATAGTCAGCAAATTTAGCTTTCCTTAAAAAAAACTAATTTAAAGGGAATCAAAATTAAAAGATGGAAGGGAAGATACGGAAAAATTTTGATTCATTTCCTTTTAAAATTTTAAATTAAATGAGATGAAGGGAGCCCCTTAACCCATTCCTCATTTCCTTCCATTTGCATACCTTCAACTCAAATTAGATGTGTCACAAAAAGAAAAATAGAAATTACAAGTGTAATATATAAATTATCTACTTTGATCAAAAAATATATAAATTAACTACATATATTTAAATAAATTAATCAAACAAGTATCAACCAATTCTTAAAAAAATATATTATAATAATTTCTATGATTGGGTTAATTCATATCTATTAATTTATTTTATAATATTATGTCTTGGTTATTCTAAAAAAAATGTTAACCATACTTCTCGTAAAAGATAACCAGAGATCATTAAAGTTAAATGGAGAGGAAATTGATACCCTTTCCCCTTAAGTGTACACAATCTTTTAAAATTAAACTATTTTTTAAAAGATTGTATCTATTTTTACATACTTCAAAACTTAATTTGTAATCTACTTCTAGTGAAAATTTTCGCAAATAAAATTACAGATTATCCCTTAAAAATATTTCTTAAAATTATCTTAAATGTACTTTGGATAACTATATGTGAATGAATAACTTTTAAATAATATTTATGTTAAGATGGGCATTTTGGTCAAAATGGCATGTTAACAATGTGATTTAACAGTTAACTAACGGTTATAATTCAAACCATTTCGAATTACTCTGCCCCCTCTTCGCTTAAGCAAGTGAGACACAAGTGGATCTCAACCATTAATCTTTTCTCGACATAGAAAGGGAACCCAAAACCCAACAATTATAATTCAAACCATTTGGAATACTTTTTTTTTTATTGATTAATGGTATTTTAGTTCAAGGTATAATATCATCTCCTTAACTTCAATGAGAATTATTTTTAGATAAAAATACAATATGGGGAAAATTCCAAATAAATACTTTTAGAATTTGAAAAACTTACACAGGTAATCCCAGTTTATAAAATATAAAATCAGTCCATTGTACTATAAAGAAATTAAAAAATAGTATGTTTACCATATTGTCCCCCAGTTAGAAAAAGAGTCACCTTCCTTTTTGTGGCAAAGTCGGAGGTGGCATGATTTCATACAACCACTTTTTGAATGCCAAAACTCAAAAGCATGGATGACCATTGAACCACTAATCCATGTTATTTAAATGGTGTAAAATAATATATAAAATACATACCAAGCTTTAATCATTCAAGGAAAAATTATTCAAAACACTATGTGCCTCTTTTTCAAACCGTTAGAGGAATGACAGTTAGTCAGAATGTATTTTAGAAAATAATTTTTGTTCAAAATGCATGTATATTTAGATAAACGTTGAATTTAGAATGCATTCTGTTAATAATGAGCTTTTTGATCAGAATGTATTTAAAAAAAATGAGTTACCAGACACTGAAATCCGCAAGATAACATATTTTTAAACGCAAAATGCATTTTAGATCTCTGAAAGAAATTGTCACACAAACACTATATTAGCTATTTTCTACACTTTATTTGCAAATGATAACTTGTTTTACCAAATTCCAACTTGGATAACTTAAACTAAAATGCCCTTGTTTTAGAACATTTTCTACACTTTGTGTCTTCATAATTAGCTATTAACTATACTTCATTAGCAAATGATAGTAAGTTTAAAAAAAATTCACACTTGGATAATTTAATCTAAAAATCATTGTTTCACCATATTTAGTACAATTCATTAGTAAATGACAAGTCTTGACAAATTTTAAACTTGGATAATTTAATATATTATATTTACTACTCTTCATTAGCTATTCACTACACTTTATTATCAAAATGATGATACGTTTTTAGCAAATTTCACGCTTTGATAGTTTGATCTAAAAGGCCACTATTTCAGCGCATTTTCTACACTTCATTGGATATTTACTACATTTCATTAGCTATTCACTATTCCTGCCGGTTTTAGATTTAGGACCAAGGCGAGTACACCTCAAGAGTTGAATTTTCCAAAACTGGTTATTTTTTAATTAAGTGTGGTGAATAAAATAGCGACATTGTGTAGTAAATATTCTGAAATAATGCCATTTTTATTTAAATTATTCAAGTGTATAATCCGTTAAAAGTTATCTTCTTCAATGAAGTGCAGCAAATAGCTAATTAAGTATTGGAAATAATTATCGTTTTGATGGTTAAAGCTTGGTTGTTGCTTTATAAATTATTTTACACGTTTTAATAAATTAATTTGGTAGTTCAATTATTATAAAATCTTTTTTAGATCCAAAAAGTTGTGGGATCAAAACTCACCTTCACCTAGAATTGGAAAAACGGATCAAACCCCTCTCAGGTAGGGCTGTACAAAAGTCCACCAATATGATCCAACACGGTCCAGTCCAATCTAGTTCGATTCAATGAAAAAGCGTCTAATGGACCAATCAGAGCAGACCAAGTATGAGGCTGGACTAGGTTCTAGACCAGGGGATCAAACTGCTTGGTCTGACCCGAGTATCTTATATATAAAATATATATATATATATATATAAATTGCTCCATAAGCCCGAAGAGCTCATGTAAGTGTTCAAAGTATGGACTTCAGACTTCATGCGTGCTGTCTCAACTCTCTCCATAGTGCCGCCTTCTTTAGGCTCCGCTTGGATGAGATGAAAGGTAGGAAAGAATGTGGGAGGAAATGGAAATAAGAGAAAGGTGTAGAGAAAATATTATCACCCATCCCTGTTTGGATGTGTGAGAGAAAACAAAGAGAAAAGAAAATTGGTAAATGGTTGAATGACTAAAATATCCTTAAATAAAAATCTTTTAATAAATAGTAACAAATAAAATATTCTTAAAATATATAAAGTATAATATCAAATTAAATACGATAATAAAAAATTATAATAACATTTTTTATCAACAAAATTATAATAACATTAATATCATTAAATAATTTAAAATCAAATTATTTATTAAATATATCTTTCCAGTTTATTATATTTCAAAACAAAATAACTTATATAAGAATATATCATATTTTTTAAAGTTATGAGGTTTTAGTAAGCAATTTGAAAATAAATTAGATATTAGAATATATCTTAAATCTTATTCTTTAAAAAAAGAAAATCATAGTTAGAATTCTTAAAAAAGTTATATATTAAACTTAATTAGTTAAATTGAAAAAGTAAGAAAATAGCATGTGGGTAGATAAGGAAAAAGAGTTTCCTCTCCATTTTCTCTCTATGTGTGGAGAGAAAAGTTAGGGAGAAAATTTAGTGGGACCCACGCCCCATTTTCTCTCCAACTTTTCCTTCTTCTAACTTTTTCTATCCTATCCAAGTAAGGCAAAACTCATTTCTCCCCTTATTGTCTTTCCTCCCTCGTTTTCTCCTTTCAATGATAGTGTTAAGAGTTTAGACCACACAGAGTGCCACTATCTCCACTCTCCACTGTCATCTTCTTCTTTATGCGTTGGACCTCCCGCCTCAACCGAAAACCAAGCCTTGGTTCCTATTCATCGCCATCCTCTTCGTGGGCCGCATCGTGACCCATTTTCATCGGTTTGCTTTTCTCTTCCCTTTTAGGTATGCATCAACATCATCCATTTTCATAAGGTTTGTGGGATCTTCGACCCTAAAATCGGTCTTTGTTTGCTGGAGAGAGGGGTTTGTCATTTAATTTGAAAACATTACTCTCTCAAGCCCTACAAAAGCTTTCTGGTGGCAAGTAGATTTTTAATATGTTTTTTTAATAGAAACTGAAATACCATTAACTCAAAACAGGAGTACAAAACCAGGGACTAAACCCCTAAGCTTCCTCCCCCCCAAGCTCATGCATATGAGTTGGTGGTTGTTGAGAAACACAAAAATTGCCCTCGATTTCATGTGCTAGTTTTGCCAGATAGTCTGCATCCCTGTTCCCTTCGCTTGGGACATGATGAACAAATACTTGCCAATTCCTGTTCAAAAAGAGATCTCGCTTCATTAACAATATCCCAAAATGGGTGTTCCATTGCGACTCCACGCATCATCAAATTAATTGCCTCAATAGAGTCCGATCTGACTTGTAGGTTACGAATTCCTTTACTCCAGCTCAAGTACAGCCCATGAATTATGCCTATAATCTCCGCAATTAACATCATTACAGAAGTGAGCCTACAACTGTAACCACACACCCAGCCATTTTCCTCATCCCGAATGATACCTCCATAACCACATATCCCCTATCTGAGGACCGACGCATTTGTTTCTAAGGTGTAGAAGCCTCTTCTATTCTAGTTGATGTCTTGCACTTACCCCCTTACCCTGCTGTAAAGATTACATCTCGATTTTAAGTCCTAGTCCAAACCTGCACGGAAAAGGCTAGAGTGAGCATTGAGACACTCCTCCTCCTCCTCTTCTGTACCATATAGTTTCTTGCACCTGTTGACCCATATATCCCAACAAGTGTACCTAAACAAGATAGGCCATTGGACTTTCTTTGTAAACATCTTCCCCGACTCCTTGCTAAGGTTCCACCGAATCCATTCTACTCCCTTTAATGTCGAGAAAATCGTCCATTGTGAAGGATGGAGAATTGAAAGCCATCTGTTGCGAGCATTTTGGAAGTCCCTCAACACCGCATAGGGTCTTCCTCTTGTGGACAACCAAAAGGACATGTTGCATCCGATTCCATCCCTCTATTTGCTCAAAATTGTGCAGTATGGGCTCTATCGTGTGCAACAAGCCACATAAACATCTTGATTTTCTCTTGTACTTGCCATCTCCATAATTTCTTCCATATGCTCTCGTCCCTTGATGAACACCTGCAAAAAGAAAATGGTAAGTAGAACTAACAGAAAACCACCCATCAATGGACGGTATCTAGATATACATATCATCTCCTCTCTCCTCACAAAGGGGTGGGCACTCGTGATGCAACTTATTACTTGAGGATGGAACCAAGCACCTAATTTCTCAGTATCCCAATCACCATGCACATTCACATAATCTGCAACCGTTTCCTTACGATCAATTCTTTCCTCGTAGCTAGGAAGACTTCGGACCAATTATCATGCCAGAAGTTTATCATTTTGACATTGCCCATCTTCACTCCCACTCCTCTTTTAAATTTGCTCCACAGCTCACATATACTTTGCCAAGTGGGGGATGACAACTTCTTACCAACTATCAGTTTGTTGGGAAACATTCTTAACAACAAAGAGGCACTTTAACAAAATATATTTAATAACTTGCTCAGTATTTCTTCGCTAATAACTACGACATTTATGAGAGAATTATTTATATTGTTTCGCTCTGGGGCCCATTAATATCAATAAGTTAGTCATGGTTCACGATTCAATGTATTGGGTCATATAGAAAGGCATACTATCAACGAGGGGAGGCACCAAAGGCAAAAAAGAAAAAAGAAAAACAAGAGAAAAGAAATTTGCATTTGTGTTTCAGTTGCACTCTATTACTAATTACCATTTTATGATTTTTTTTTTAAGATGGAGCTAGCGTAATTGATTGGAAAGGAGATCAATGAATGAAATTGATTGATGCTTAATATTTTGGATATTAGAATTGGTCCCTTCATATTTCACTTGTACCCTAGATTGCATGTTATGACGACTTGGAGTTTTATTCTTGTTTCTATTAGTTGTTGAAGAATGTTGTGGGATTATGATTATGTATTGTAACTTGGATGTTTGAGTCAGATATAATTAGTTTTGATGATGTCAAATATAATAGAGCAAAAAGTTTTCATAATCCATATTGATTTGACAAAGGTTTTCATAATCCATATTGCTTTGACAAAGGTTTTTATAATCCATATTGATTTACTACTTTTATTTGAGCATTCTTTTTAATTAAATGTTAAAATGTTTTTAAATAGATGTTATATCATCTTTCATTGAGTTACCGTTCATCTAAACTTTATTGTTTGATAAGTTTCTGAAGCAAAAATTGAGTTCCAGGAAGAAGAAGTGCCAAAACTCGAGTTCTGGGTCATCAAAACTCGAGTTTCAGCCTTCTGGACTCAAAACTCAAGTTTTGAATTTATCAGAACTCGAGTTTTGGCTCCTCTGTTTTTTATCAGCTTAATATATGTCTGGTATTTTGATCGTATCTCCCAAACCACAAGTCTGATTGATGTGAAACCAATTTTTCATGAAACTAGACTCAAAATGCGATTCATAGACACCAAAACCAGCATCAAAGCATTTAATATGAAGGAGATATGATTTTCGAAAGTTGGTGGTCGAATTTAACATTTTACCACTGACCTTTGCTTATTATCTCTACCATAAATTTCTTTATATAACAGATGTTTGGACTCATTCTTTTTTAATTGAAAGTAGACTTACAAGGCTTTTCATTGATATATTATTTGCAAGGTTTGGATTTAAATTGAGAGAGTTATGACTGTTGCAAATTGAGACATGTGCTAAAAGCTGAATTGTGATCTGTGCACTCAAGTTTCCTACTTCAAGTTGTGACAACTTGAGTTTCAGGACAACACAACTCGACTTTTGAGCTTTTTGAACACTTTGAAAGACCTAATTGCATCAGAACTCGAGTTCCAAAACTTCACAACTCGAGTTTCACAACTGTTTTACAGAACTTGAATTGCAAATTGGAAGTTTTGACATTAGAGTTTTAACAACTCGAGTTCCATGTTTTATAAAACTCAAGTTTCATATCTTTCTCAACTGAATGAAAAATTGTTGTTATAAAACTCGATTCATGTTTATTCAAGACTCAAGTTTCACAAACATGACTTCATAACTTGCATTATGAACTAGAGTTTACCAAATGAGAGTTCCAAAACTACATTATGAAACTTTCATTATAAACTCGAGTTTCCAAATTAGAGTTTTCTAAACTCGAGTCTTGAATTGAGAAAACTTGAAATTTCATTACATAACTTTTCAAATTGCTCAGAACTCATGAAATAGAACTCAAGTCATGAGATATTGAAAACTTGCGTTCCTTATTTTCTGACAAAGCTTCTGACATAGCTAGTCTATCATCTACCGAAGCTTTCCGTTTTCGTGCTTGCATATTTTAAAATATACCTGCTCTCATAAATGTATTTTAGTTTACCTATTAAACAGGTATGGGCCTAACAAAGAGTGTCTTCGACACTCAGAATTAACAGTCATCAGTGTAGTCTTCGCCGTCGACAGATGAGATGCACATTAATGACAGAACAACGAAAGCAAAAGCTGTGAGTAACGAATACATATCTTCCTCTCCAACGGACATATTCTGACAACATTTATAAATAAGAGGGAGCAACCAACTGAAGAGCCGAGGAGAGAAAAGACGAAGAAGTTAAAGTCACTGAACCCATAAATAGACCACAACTTTAGGACTGATAATTTTTTCTCTGAGAGCTTCAATATCTATATATCCAATCTTTTGAGAGAGTAGTTTATTGTTTCATCCAAACCCATTGTATTTGCGTGAGAAACTCAAGATTGGGATCTTGAGATTGTTAGTTTGAATTTTAGTTGAGAAACAGATCATGAGAGTCTCTATTATATCAAATATTATGAGAAAATGTGATTTCCGGTGTAACCTTACATGTGGTAAGGGGGAGGTTTCTCAAGTACCTGGTTGCAAACTTGAGTGGGTTCATAAATGCTTAGAAACATTTATGAGGTTCTCAAGTACCCACTGTGACCAATTTGAAATGGGATTCACAAGTGTCTGGGATGACATTGTGATTGTAATGGTTTTCCAAGTACCTGGTTAAACTTGGATGGTATAGTGGATTGAAAATCTCAGAGGTGCTCTGGGGACTGGATGTAGGTCAGAGAGGATCGAACTAGAATAAATCGTCGTGTGCTTTCTATTCTTTCATCTTCATTAACATATATTATTTTTCACGAATGCAATCTGTTTTCAACCTCCAGCTTTTTTATTAACTCATGATTTGAATTTTGTGATCAACTGAGTTTCGAAAAGAAAAATTTTACGAAACCCAATTCACCACCTCTTGGGTGACAACCAGTCTAACAGTTTGTGGTAAATGTTAAAATTTTATGATGATTTTTGATATGATTGAAGGTATTTTTTGTACTTACTATTGAGAAAAATGATAAAATAGAAATATTGGGGTCTTGGACTACTGGACCGGTCCATCAATCTAATATACCAAAGTCCAGTCCAGCCCGAGCATTAGTTCATTGGACTGGTGGACTGAATCAGACACTGTCTAGCTTAGCTTGACTAAAAAATATATTAGACTTTAAATTAGTCTAGTCCAACCCGAGCATTAGTTTATTTGCTTGATTTCCTGTACCTTTCAAGCGTATTTACAAGAAGGGCTATATTTAATTTGTTAAGTACTTCTTATTGAATTTAAAAAAAAATAATCAGTTTTCAAAAATAGTTCATTAGGTTCTGGATAGTTTTACAAATAATTTTACCCTCACATAACATTGATAGAGTTGTTTTTTTTATTGAAATAACATAACAAATAGAGTAATTCTCCAATCCAATTGTATTTGAGGAGTTCGAAATATCATATAAATTATTTAAAAGAAAAGCAAATAACATACATATGTATTGAACAATAAAAACGTATAATCTCTGTTTCATGAAGGATTTTGGTTCCGAGGCAAGCACCTGCTTGATCTATTTATTAAAAAAAAGGTAACGCATTAAAGTATTTCATAATATTTGTATCTTAAATTGATAATTTCATTTTTTTTTAATTTATATTATTTAAGAAGATGCAATAAAAGTAGCCCCCCAAAAAAAAACAAAAAAGGCTTAAGGCCTGTCGGCCAGCTCAAGCACCTAACAAATAGACTGGGCTTCATGAAATGGACCTCATAAGTTAAACAAGCAAACCAATTTATATTAGAGTCTGTGAATGGTCAACCTGTTTCCTTAGCTTTAATTTCACATACTCTTGACCAACGATTCCAGTTAGCCTTTTTAAAAAAAAAAAAAGAGTGAAGGGTAATATTGTAATAGGCACAAACACTTCAAAAATACATTTAGCGACATAGAACATGTTTTGAGATTTTGTAAAATGAAATCACATTGTTTGGTTTTCTATATTTTAGGGGTATTTCAATGGGATTCCCCATATTCTAAAATGCACATGTGGCTGACAGTGTATAATTGTTGAAGTGAGACATTCATTGAAACCGAAATAGTTCTGGTTAGGAAACTCATTTTTCCTAACGATACACGTAAACTGAAACAAAACTATCTCAAAATCTGTAAAACCACTTCGGAAGTCGTAACTCATTTCTTCCAACAGAGTTCCCAAACACAAACATAAATAATTTGTCTTGTGCCATATCAGTTAAGTGGGAAAAAATATTTTTATAAAGCAAATACCCTCTTCCTCCAGCGTAACTTTAATTTGCTTGTTGACGAGCGTGATTATGTAAAACGCCATACCAAAAGCCACCTTTTTTGAATGAAAACGCGCGCTAAGCTAGTTAGGTCACTAATTTGCATGTGCGGATCAACGGTTACCAAAAAGCACATTTCTCTCCTCTCACGCCATAAAGTTATGGCCTATTTGATAAGCAATGGGAGAAATAGTTTTTATTTAGAATATATTTTGCAAAATAACTTTTGGGTAGAAGTTGAAAAATGTAAAGTGAAAAGGGAAACTTATTTGGATAAAAGTTGAAGAATTGACTTTTGATGAAAAATTACTTAAAATGATATTAATCTCATTAAATACTATATATTCATATATATACATTTTATATATTATGATAAAATTAGAGAAATATAAAATGATAAAAGTGATTTTAGAGAATGGAATTTAAAAAATAACTTCTAAAAAATTGTTTGGATTAATAAAAACATTTAAGTGCATGTATTTAATACATATATATTAGAAATAACAAAGTCATTGACCGATCAAAGGTAGCCAAAATTTTTATTAAATGGTTCCATTTAATAAAACTGCTTGTGAACACAGCTGCACACGCATTTACCAAAAAAAAGAGAGAGAAGAGGGTTGCACAAAGGCTACAACAAAAGAGAGAAGGGGGGGCTTGCTGGTGGAAACAACAAGGAAAGGTGAAAAAGAGTAAATCTGGGGCTTATTTGACATTTTGTTTGAAAAAATTAAAAACCTATTCAACAGTGTTTTTTATGTAAATGCGCTTCTCCACCGTGTTCTCAAACGGGCCCTATAAAGTAGTCTAATGATAGTTTCAAAAGATAATGATAAATCTCGTCAGCCAACATAGCGAATCCATAAATCAAAATAATTGGCTTCAGCTTCACCCCACGTCAAACAGCAAAGTGACTTTTCATCTGCTACTAATCCAAACACTAGAAATTAGCTTTAACGTGCTTTTTGCCAAACAAGTCAGTTTTGAGGGGGATGAAATGCCATGCCAAAGTTTCTTGTTGCTTTTCTCCATGTTAGCGTCAGGGTGTATTGTCATCCACCATTTAAAATCTTCATTTGCCCATTTTCTCCTTCATACATCATTAATATTTCTCATGAAATTATCATTTTATACTAATATATGTTATCAATTGTTTATTAGCTTTTATAATTTTTTAAGGGTTAAAAGGTAAAAATAATTCAGAAGTTTTATCTTAGGCGCACTGGGCACCCGAAAGTTTTCAATGGACGACTCTGCTATGGAATTTTAAAAATAGGGCAATGTCATCCCTCCATTAAAAAGCCTAACGATCAACATTTGTTGACCAAATTATACAAGGGTAGAAAGGGAAAAATGTTCTGGAAGATTTCTCTGAGGAGTATTGAGTAGCTAGAATTCATATCCTCTATAATTATTTTGTTTTCTAACTTGTCAAGCCTTGGAGCTCCTTTTGCTTTTCCATCCAATTCTTTCTACAAGTTTGAGTTTGTTTGATAGGGGTTGATTAAATTTTACATTGAAATGTATTTTTTTCCAATCTGATTGTTGATACTAGGTTGGATTTTTCTACGGAGGTGTATGGTTTTCTTAACTATTTTTAATAATATATTAACTATTTTTATTTTTATAATTTTAATCTTGATATTTCTCTATAAAATTATCACATTTCATAAATATAATATAAATATGTATTATTTGATAAAATCCATGTCTTTTTCAATCATTTTATATCCAACCTTACTTTTCAATTGATAATCCAAACAAGTTTCAAGTTTATTTTTCATCCCAAAATTATCATAAGATATAAATAATGTAATATGTATGTATGTATGTATGTATGTATGTATGTATGTATGTATGTATGTATGTATGTATGTATGTATGTATGTATGTATGTATGTATGTATGTATGTATGTAACTATTATTTGATGAAATTCATGGATTTTTAACTATATATGTAGGTTCCACCTCTTTTAATGGAAAATAAATGATATTTATCTTAAAAGAATCAATAATTTCATGTTTGCAAACATACCTTTAAAAATTAACTAACTAAATTTTTTTAAATGTGTGTGTTTGTACCTGCGATTTGAGGATCAATTTGTGCAATGAAAAGATCAAAAAAGTTTAAGTGAGTTGAACAATGAGGCTCATCAAAGTCTAGACATGCCTCTAGTCTAAGAGAACACTTACAGATGTATGAACTTGAAAACCAATGGCCATGGTGAGAGCTTCAACTAAGTAAGCCCACATAGGGTCCGTTTGGATAAGTGGTGGAAAAAGTAATTTTTTGGTAGAAGTTATTTTAGAAAAGGAATTCTGAGTAGAAGTTAAAAGTACAACGTGATTTATGTTTGGATTATCGTTTGAAAAGTTACTTTTCTTGAAAAGGAGAAACCATTTGAATAAACGTTGAAAAAGTAATTTTTCATGGCAAATTATTTAATGCCATACATTCATATATATTTTATTTTAGCTATTTGTGATAATTTTAAGGATGAAGACAATAATAAAAAATAATATATATTCCTAATCTTTGTGTTCCTATTTGATCTAGACATAGTCGGCTTGCTTGCTCGCACACATGTATTTATATTCTCCTGTAGCGTGTAACCCCCCAAAAGAACCTCCTAGAATGGAAAAAAAATATTACTTTCGAAATAAAAAATGAATCTTATTAAATAACACATTTGTATATATTGTTTTATATAATGATATACATAAATATTTCATAATATATATTATAATTAAGTAATTTATTTAACTTTTTTAATCTCCATAATAAGTCAACTTGCTCTTATATTAATACCCTCTTGGCTCTCTTTCCTCTTCCTTTTTACCTTTTATACATTTTCTCTCTCTTCCTTTCCCCTAAAGTTACTTCTTCCTCCTTCTGCCCAAAAGTCACTTTTAGACAGAAGCTCCTTTTTTGAAAAAGCATTGCTAAACATGCTCTTAATACTCCACCGTGCTTTTTGCCTCAAAAGTCACTTTTTTTTGCCTCCAACCGCCTAACCAAACACTGCTATATAAGGCAAATGGCTTATGAGCTGTGTTGGCCCATTTCTCACCTCTAATTAGTCAATCTCACCTCAATTTATTACTCTAAAGAAGGTGCCAATCACATAAAATTATAACTTTTCCTCAACAAAAAATCAAGAAGCTTTGTGTCTTGGTGAAAAGATATGATGAAATTGCTTGGCCAAAGTGGTTCAACTTGTTCATGATCTATGGCACATCTTTCCATGGGGGAAAAAGAATCAACGCCATTCATCCCATTACTTTTGTAACTACCAGACACACATACTTGGAGAGCTAAAGAATTACTACGTCCGATATTTAATATATAAAAGTTAGTTAACTTTTATTGAGAATATTAAAGAAACGAAATACATTATTTAAAGATATTTTATATTTATCGTTTTCCCTAAACTGATTTATTTGACTTATAAATTGATATATAAACTAATTATATATATAAATAAACACTTTTTAGTCAACTCATTCTTATATTTGCTCCCAATTAGCATAGGTCTGTTTTGAAGAATCCGAACCTTATTTTTTGCAGAATTGGCATATATGTGTTTGGTGAAGGAATCAATATTTGATCATTTCCAACATAAATAGAAGCTAAAGAGCATACTTACTGCTTAGAATAAAGAGGTAATTCCCACTACAAAATTCGTTTCAGTATACTTCCCTTCTAGTTTAATCAACTTTATACATGAGTATTTATGCATCCATGATGCTCTCGTATCATTAATTATGAACTAATTTTAGAGTAAGTCTTGGTTTTAAATGTAGAACACATTTAAAACTTTTTTATCAAACTTTTTTTTTTTCAAATTATTCCTATTGATGAATTAAGAAATATGATTAGAACGTTTTAGGGGAAACCAGGCCATATCAATTAATTTAACTTATATTCATAATCTAATCAAATGAGATAAATATGTCATACATTTAGGATTGGGCGAATATATATATATATATATATATTATACTACCTCTCATAATTAACATAAAAGCCAGTTGAATTTTTTAATCAAATTTTAAGAAAGTTAATTAAATGGTATATTTATATTTTTTTTCAAATTAATTTGCATGACTCTTTAATTGATATATAATTTAGTAATACATATTAGTATTTAAAATATATGTTAAAATTAAGTAATTTATCTCCTAAAAAATTTAAAACCGAAACGTAGTGTATATAGTAAATTTGTTTATTTTTGACATATTAGGGATATGTACTAATTAACAAAAAAGTTATTAATTAAATTGGGAGTCTAGCTGTATAGGTTCAAATCATAATCAATCAATTTTTTATTTTATAAAAGGGTCAGGTGAGTTGAACTTTGAGAATTTATTGAGGTTATAATATGTCTTTTAGTTTGAAGAGCTCTTACAAAATTGCTTAGAGAGATTTATATCACTAAAAGAAAAGAAAATAGAAAAATGAAAATCGGAATTAAAAAGGGAATGAACGTAGATGCAATCAAGGCTAAGTACGCTACTAACTAACGAATTAACATAAAAGGAATAAATAAAATAGAAGACATGAAATTCCCTTTGTGTCCCTTAACTCCCCTCTCGCTCTTTCGTTCTAAGGGGTAACCCTCAGCCCATGAGACTGAATTTTATATACATGTGTTCCCGTAGGCTATTTAGATGGTGCCACGTGTCAAAAATTTTTATGACTAATTAATTTACATTGTTAGCCCTTGTCACCTAAGCATGAAAATAAAATATGCACAATAGGAAATAAAATATGGGGGGAAATGATGACAATTAAAACCACTAAAAATATGAAAATGATGAAGCAAAAAAATTCCCAGTTTGCCATTCTTATCATTTAACGCTAATGCGTATCAAATATGCCCAAATTAACTCAAAACAAGTGTTAAAAGCCTAAAATCAAGTGTATAAACACATCAACATAATGTGAAAATATGCCCAGGTTAAATCATTGGTTTAAAATTTTGTCAAGAAAATAAAAGGGTATTTTTATCTTTTAAATTAAAAACATAATATATTTTCTTAAAAAATAATTGTAACTCCTTAAAAAATATATAAGATTAATCAAGTAACTTATATATGAACTTTTTGATGATTTAATTTTTCAAAACGCTATTATATACAATATAAGTGACTTTTTTTTTAAGTTTTGAAATTGAATCAATCTAAGATTTTAATGACAACTAGTTTTGAAAAGGGGTATGCATAAATTTACCATAGGATTTTATATGAATGGATTGAGATGAGACCTTTTAATGCAATATGAAATAATGGATGATTATGTTTTTTTTTATATATTTAGGTTACTTATCTTTATTGAGAAATATTTGGGGTAATATTGGTTGATTGTCAGATTTTATTTTTAATTGTGATTTGCATTTGATTTTACATTTTTAGAATGTTCTGTTATTAATATATAAGATTAGGTAGAGACGTGTATATATATATATAACGTCAACTTATTTTCTTTGTATGCCTTAGCACCGGGAAAAAGGGCTCAGCCCGCGGGTTGAGGCAGGTTCGAGCTGTCATTTTGACAGCCCGTTTAAAAATGGGCTAAACGGGTGGGCTGCCCTGTGGGTTTGCTGGCCAGTCCGTTTTTTATTTTTTTCAAAAAATTAATCTTTTTATATTTTTTAATAGGAAGTTGATGATGTTTCAATAGTTTCAAATATTGTTTTAAACCTTGTTATTTCATCTTAAATGTATACTTACTTTGGAGATTGTTGATTATATTTTTTTAGAGATGTATTGTATTTTTCCTCCGAAAAATCAAATGAGCTTAGTAAATTTTATGTAAACTTGTTGTATAATTTTTTTAGAAAATTTTTTACTAAGATAATAATAAAAAGTAAAATAAAAAATAGAAAAAAAAAAGACAAACGGGCCCACGAGGCAGCCCGTTTCCCAATATGTCTTATGATTTGAATATTGAATTTCCTCTCCATTTAAGTCCTCCTCTCTTTCCGTTCCCCTCCTCTTTACCGTCATCCCTCCTCTCTAATCTGTCTTCCTCTCACTTTTCTCCCTTCCTCTTCTCCTTCATACATAATCTTTTCATTTTAACTACACTTAAATTTTATTTATGTTTATGTTAAGCATGTAATTTCTGAAAATTTATTACTCTGTGTGTGTGTGTGTGAAGCAGAATCAGAATAAATGGGCATGATGTGTAATGGACAATACAAAGCACCATCACAAATCCAATAATGAAGAATGTAATGGAAGTATCAAAAGAAGAGAAGATCTGATAGAGGAAATAAATCACATAATATACTCACAATGGAATATTAATTTCTAAATGTTACTAAATAGTGGAATGAAGCATCACATGCATGCTCTTCAAATGGTGGACAAAGTATATTCCCTCAAATGATTCAATATTTCATTATTAAATTATTCAGCATAATGAATTAAGAATACTTTGATTCATGATCATATATGGAGATACAGATAGGAATAATAGACACTTGTTAAGTACCAATGTGATAGACCAACAGCTGCATAGCCTAGGTCATAAGCACATCTTTTTTAATAGCTGTTTGATACAGACTTATACACATAGATTCCAACATGAGGAACATTATATTTTGATGTGATTAAAAGTATTTTTAACCAAGTGATAATAAAGATTATAAATGATTATAAAACTACCACAAAAATATGCTATTTAGTGACGGAAGAATCTATTGCTAAATGGCTATTTTCCATCAGAAAATTTCTATTTAGCGACAGAAAATATTAGTGACTCTCGTTTTGACGACGGAAAATAGCCATTTAACGACGGATTTTCCATTGCTAAATAGCATTTTTCTGGTAGTGTAATGAGATCCGCACGGGATGAAAGTAAGTGGTCAAGATGAAATTCGTCTCTTTCGTTATGAAATATATATCTTCTTCCCTCTTGATGAGAGATATTGAGAAATCTCAATTTAATCGTTTCAACATTAACCTCAATATAATCAAATAGCTTAGATAACTCATCTACACTAATTTCCAATTTCAAATTACTCCAATCAAGTCAACTCCCTGAATTTCCCACTTGGGGTTTTCAACATGAAAATACCTATTTTTCATAAATCAACTGAACCAAAAATATAAACCAAGTAAATTTCTAATTTGGCTAACGTAGTAAGTATTTTCAATGTTGGCATAATTTTGACCTTACTATAAAAGTTGATTCTTTTAACTTAATATTTTTAAACATATTCATTTGGTTATTTTTTTAAATAAACGACTACTCTATTTTCATTCAAACTGCAAAGAAATTCTCATTAAAAAACCATTTCATTCTGCACTAAAGTTTACAAGCTACAACCCAGAACTGTTCCCCGCCCCCGGATTAGTCGGTTGGGTTTCCCATTTCACCTAAAAAAAGTTTCCAAGCTACGCGCTACCAATGGCTTTCCATTAAGCCAAAAGCACCCACTTTAATTTTCTTTTGTGTGTGTTTGTGTGTATTCAGCCTCAGTGGATTCTGAATCAGAAGTCAGCTAAAGTATATTATTCTTCCACAAACAAAAAATAGAAACCAAAATAAAATTACTAATTAAGCGTATGCAATATGGACAAGGGGAAAAAAGAAAAGGAGATAGAAACACGTTTATGCTTTTATAAATTGATGATATAACCAGTTGAAAGTTTGTTTAATTCAAAATTATACAGATACATAGATAATACATCAAACAACAAGACCTCTTAAATAATTATGAAAAAGTTCCAATAAAAAACCCTAAAACCTCAAAATATAATCTCTGTTGATGATATTATTCCAAGTGGCTTGATTAATTAAGCTTTTGGCTCTTGGTTTGCACTGTGAGGCATGCTAATGAGAACAGAGTTATTATTGTTGTTGATGGATTCTTCTGCTTTCTCTGATTTTGCTTCATTAATTAATTGTTTCCCATCAGATGCATAATTATTGATATTATTATTATTATGGATATGATTTGCATCAACTTGAGAGACCTTCATTGGTAAGGCTATATCTTCTGCTTCAGCCACTTTGCTTTCCACTCTTTCTTTATGCTTTCCCCATAAGACTGAGTACAATCCAATAACTATTAAGATGCTCCCAATCACGCTGCATCCATACAAAAGTGAATTAATATTCTTCATTAATAATAGGCCCAGACAAAAATAGGCTCTTTAATTTTTTAAATTTAATTTACTAAATAGTTGAAGACATATTCTCTTCATTATCAAAATCTACAAAAATAATCCTGTTGAAACAAAGTGTATATCAAATAAAATCCCACCGAGTTCTAATGCAATAACACAAACTTTTATGTTGTTTTACAATTATTAATAGGATAATATTTGTGCCAATCAAAAGAAAAGGCTTTTCATAGCTTCTAAATTTGGCCAATAGAAGGTGTATTTAACGTGAGATCTTCAGTTTGAGTTTATATGATTGCGAAAATAAATAAATTAATAACACAAGGGTTACCTTCAGTTAGATTCGACAATATTTGAATTTGACTAAAATGAAAAATAAAAGTGACATCTATGTAGAAGTTAGAAAACCCAAAGGTTTACGAACTTTATGTTATTTTTGCTAAAAAATTGAGTAACTTCTAAAAATAGAATTAAAAATGTATAATTTCATCAAAATTTAGAATATATATATATATATATATAGAGAAGAGAGAAAGAGAGAGAGAGAGACAGAGAGTTACCCTCCGAGATAAATCTGTTCAGCGAGGATGAAGGAGCCCATGATGGCCACAATAATCATCATCAAAGGGCTAAAGGCAGTGGCAAAGACAGGGCCTTTCTTCTTAATCACCAGTCCTTGAATATAGTATGATAAGCCTGACGTCACAATCCCCTAAAAAATTAATTAATATTAGTAGTATTAATTAATTATTTAACAGGAAACTATATATTATGGAGCATTCAATCAATTTGTGACTTGTATAAAAGAAGAAGGAAAAAAATTATATGGAGTAGCTTAATATATATTAATTACAGCATAGGCAGCAGCAAGCAAATTCATGTCGAAGCCAATCTTCCACACAGAAGGATTGTGTTCCATCACAAAAGTAACAACAATTGCTTGAAGGGTTCCTACGAAGCACATTAGTGATGTCAAACTCAGCTGATGATTCTTGTATGTCTCCAATGCTTTTGTCTGTACAATAATCAATACGATTCATTGAATTATTCCAAAACAATGTTATAATCATAATTAAAATAATAATCAAAATTACTAATACATCAATTCACATATAATACACACTAGATACCACTAACTTCTAGAAAAGTTCATGAGATAGAACATATAGTTTAATATATATATATATAGCTAGATTGAGGTGAGAAATGCACATAGATAATTAAATGGAAAAAAGAGAGAAGTACAGATCCAGATAGTCATACATAAGACAACAACACATACCGTACACCAGTTTATACAAAAGTTCACAAGAAAGAATACAGTTTAGTGTGTATGTAGCTAGATTGAGTATAAAATGAGAAGTACACACGTTTAATTATATGGAAAAAAGAGAGAAGTACATATATACAGTGCCCGTTTGGGAACGCGGTAGAGAAGTACTTTTACACAAGTCGAGGTAAATATGTGGAAGAAATTATCTTGTTTTACATAAAAACACTGTTGAACGTGCGTTTAGTTTTTTTGAAAATGTTGTTCCAAGCAAGCACATAGTTATACACAAGACAAATATGTAGTTTAGTGTATATAGCAAGATTGAGTATGCACATGAGAATTACATCCAAATAATTACATGAAAAAAAAAGAGAGAATTATAGATAGATAGTCATGAGACATAGCACACAGCAGATACCAACTTATAGAAAAGTTCACAAGACAAGACAAAGCATATAGTTTTATGTGTGTGTCTATATATATATATATATATAAAGGTAGACTGCGTACACATAATGAGAATCACTAGATAGTAGTTAGGTACGTATAGCTAGCAGCAATAAATGAGTAGCATTTGGTTTATGGTGTCTTACTTGTAAAACAAAAAGGGAAGCCCAGGCAAAAGTTGCAATGATAAGGAAAATGGAGCCAATGAACCATTGTTTGTCAGAAGTGGAGGAGGAGGAGGAGGAGGAAGTGTTGTGTTGTGAGGTGTGAGAGTGATGGTCATAATGTTTGGTCCACACCATCTCCACAATAGGACCTTTGTACAATGTCATTAACATGGCCCCAGCTACTGTCACTACAGTTCCCACCACCTTTGCTTGACACCTCACCTTCTTCATGTTAATCTTCTCCATCCTATTTAATTCCCAACCAAAAACAAAAAATAGTTTCTTTTAAAAAGAATTATATGAACAAGTTAATGACTAGCTAGTTTATATATGGTGGGATTTAAAAGAGAGAAAGAGAAAGTGGTGGGTCCCACTCTCTCACCACTATATCTGTATTTTTCTGTAGTTGGATGAATGTTCTTTTGCTGTGTGTCCATATCAGATTGTAAGAATTTGTTTCTTGGTGTAAAAAATTATATGAAGAAGTATAATTATTTGTTGGGATGGAATTAGATCTTTAGAAATTGGAAAGTGAGAAAGACAAAGTGATCGCCCCACCACAACAATGGTTGTGTGGTCCAATGACTTGCAAACTCTCGTGTGAAATGCTATTTAGCGACGAAAAAATCCAACACTAAATGGCTATTTTCTATAAGAAAATTTTCATTTAGCAACGAAAAATATTAACGATCCTCATTTTAGCGACGGAAAATAGCCAAATAACATTTTTCTGGTAGTGGTGAGAGGTTATGGATTCAATTCAACTAGTAACCTCATGTTTTTAATGTCTATCCCTTTAAGTCAAATGTCGAAATCAGATCCTTCGTACATATAGTAATAAGAGTTAATTTAGTTACCGGCATAAAAATGCCATAACAAAAGTCATGGCGGGAAGCACGTTGCTCAGTGCACAAGAGAAGGTTGGGGAGGTGAATTTCAGCCCAGCATAGTAGAAATTTTGATCAATAACAGGCCTGTTGAAATAGAACAAAATAATATATATGGTTAATACATATATGAACAAAACGGTTAATTTATAAATCGAATAATCAATTATAGCAATATATGGTGCATGTTATAACTTATGAAACAAAAAAAAGGGAATAACTAACCCAAGAAGAGCGAGGATGAAAATCTGCATGAATATTCTGAATGTTATCTTTGGTTGACCTTTCCTGCAAAATCATTGAACAGTAAATACAATTTAAGCAAGAGCAAATTGGACAAAGAAAATCTATTCAAAAATTAGTATAGGTCCCACACACACACCATCCACATATGTTTAGTTCTTGAACTAATGTGACCTGTTAGAGTTTTTATATTTTACATCGATCAATTATGATACGAACCTTTCGAAGACGAAAGCGAACGGAGCGATGGCGGCGGTTGCGAAGGCGTGCCGATAGACGACGAGGACGTAATGACTCATGCCTTGGTTGAGTGAAACCTTAGTGATAACATTCATGCCTGCATATCCAAACTGCAAAGCTATCATAGCAATGTGGTGTTTTGAGTTCTCAAGGAACCTTCCACAACATCCTACAAAATTAGTCTCACTGGCCATAATTTCTTTATACACTCTTCCTTTCTTTTTTGTTGAAGAAATTGCAGAATGATCAAAACTGGATATATATATATAGAGAGAGAGAGAGGGAGGGAGAGAGAGTGGAGGGGAAATTAAAAGTAATAAAGGATGAACACACTTAGAGAAGCAAGTGTGTTAACAAAAACTTTGGAAGGCACTGGCTATTTATAAGCCAAACCTTAACCATTTGTATACGTCATCTTTATCAACATGTCTAAATTCCTACACAAGCCGTGCGTGTCTATCTGTCTCTTGAGTGCATTATGATTCTTTCAATTAAACACTGTTTCGTGTGACGAAATAAACAAAAAAAGCTGGATGTGACGTTATTTTTTTTTAAATTACGATGATCCTTATGAGTATACTATTGTTTTTCTTATAATTATGTTCCCCTCACATAACTGTTTTCAATTCATTCTCTTTTCTATTCAAATTCACATATACAAGTTGTTGGAGGTGCCGGTGAGAAGAATAGATCATACAGTATACATAGTCTTTTGAAAAATAGGCAGCGTTTTGAAAATGGGGTACACGAAAACCAAAAACAAAACTTGATAAACTCATTGAATGGAACATTTTCGTTAACAATCTAACTAAACATTTGGTTGTTAATAGATGACGGCGATATCGTGTAATACATGTAGCTAATCCCAATCAATGGGATAAGAGGTGCTTTGTCTGTTATTGCCGGATTTCTTTCTGACTAATTTTGTCAGCTCTTCTGTGTTTTTTAGTCTTTAAACTGTGAGATGAAATTTACAAAATTCCATCTACTATTTAAAAAATGAGTGACCTAATCCCAATCCTTTAAAATAGGGCTTGTTTGGAACAATGTTTTTAAAAGCTAAACACATGTTCAACAGTGTTTTTCCGTAAAACGAGATAATCTCCTCCACATATTTAACTCGACTTGCGTAAAAGTTACTTTTCTACCGCGTTCTCAAACGACACATTTTTCTTCACTTAGTAACGTGCTTAATGTTTATTGCGAAGTCTTAACAACACTTTCATTATACTATAATATAAACATATAAACAATAAACTATTTATCTAATTTTAATTGAAAACAAATATATAGTATGCAACTCAATATTTATTATATGCTTATGGATGATGATTTTGATTATTGTTTAATTTATATCTCTATACTCTATAGTGTGGTGGCCTTAGGAATCTCTATCAACGAAGGGATGTTTAGAATGAACATTGTGATTTAAAAACAGACAAAAATATAAAGCTTGGTATTGATAGGGATGACAATAATAAAGGATAGGGGCTTTTTTTTTTTGGTAGAATTTAGATTAGATTTAGAAATTAAAAAGAACGAACAACTTTAGTTTAAATCTTCAATAGCAATTTGCAAAAGTAATGTACTTTATGTTTTGGAGGAATAACTTCTTTTTCATAATGTGTAGAATGGAATACGGATTTATTATGCTTCTCTAGATTAATCTACTAGCCATTAATTAATTAATCGCTTAATCCTTTTTTTGAACATGGATTTTGGTGCTAATATACCAAATTCATTTTTTACACAAAAAAGAATAATTCATATTTTCTATATTTTCCATCGTATATAAAAAGTTCTTTTTTTTATATGCATGTATCTTTTTTCAATTTATAAAATTAATTCAGCTTCTTTTTTTAGGCTCTCTAACATCGTTAGTTGGTATACTTTAAAATCTACAATAATAAAAACATGTAAATTAGGACTTATACTATATGACTTGAAAACAGATTACATATCTAAATAGCTGACAATCCCTCCTCAAATTGGTGCATGGATGTCTAACATGCCCAATGCGAAGCTGATTTTATTCTAATTCTTATCCATCCTTTAAATACATGTTTTGTTTGGTTTAAGTTCCATGTTTTTCAGCAATTATGGTCTCTTTATTTTAATTAGTATATGATAACCTTCTTAAAAGTAAAAGAATTTATCTGTCCATCACCTCATTATGAAGTTTATGTCATATGTAAATAATCTCCCAATCATTTGAAACTTTGCAATGAGTCTCTATGCTTTTATATTTATGTAGATAACTCTATTAACTACAAATGATTTAAAGTTTAAGGAGTTTATGAGCGCGCGCATATATATATATATATAGCTCAAAATTTAAGACGCATCTAGAACTTTGAAGTGTTTTTTTAAAGTATAGCCAATACTTTAAAATATTTTTTGTGCCTTAGTAATTTGGAGTACTGGATACAAAAAAATTGATTTATTGAACATATGTGAAAAAATATTTTAAGGTTTTGGATGTACACAAAAAGCTTTTAAGTGTTGGATGCACATAAAAAAATATTTCAGGATATTGAATATATTATAAAATATTTTAAGATATTGGATGCCTTAGGAAAAATACTTTAGGGTGTTATATGTATCTTAACCCTTATATTTATAAAAAAACAAAGTTCATGGGTTTGTAAAATAAAAAGTTTGAGAGTTTATTATTAAGTTTTAAAGAGTAAGGTGATTATTTGTAAGTAGTTTAAAGTTTAAGAAAGTTTTATTTAATGTAGCCGAAACACATGAATAAAATTTGAAAAACGTTCATGTCAAACGAAATTATTATTGAATTACTCCTTTTTGTAATATAATTCACGCTATTGTTGTTTAAAATTTGTGAGTGCTGAGAAGGATATAGCGATATTTAAAGCTGTGCACTATAAATTTAAAGATGATATGATAAAACGACAGCATATCTGAATTGCATTTTTCTCATTCACTATTTTTTGTAAGTCTAATTACTATACATGATAACTGATATTGTTTTTTTATAAAATATTATTTTGGATATTAGACTTATATTTAATTTATGGCTAAATGTGCTCATCACACAAACAAACAACCCCATCTCACAGAACAAACATTATTGTAAGAAAAATTTGATTTAATTTTTAATTAACCAATTTTAACTTAAAATTGATTATTTGTTCATTAGTTTTTTCCCTTTCCAATTATAATTTTTTTTAAAAGAGGAATTAATTTGATCTAGAGAAATCCATGAGGTAATTAAAAAAAATACTGAATAAAGGAGAAGAAAGTGATTCATGACTTGTCTCCTTCTAAAAATTGATGTTATGTGAGATTGTGATCCACAACTCTACTTATAGGTTTTTATGACGTGTGGGATATGTTCACTGTTGAACAAAGCCCAATCATGTTTGCAAATGAAAGTTATAAAATTATTATATATATTTATACTTGCAATTTTTAGTTATAAAACACGTGCGATAATTTATGTATATAAAATATTTTGAATAATTATTTATTTTTGTTATTTAGTAATATATACTTACAATTTAAAAATATAGGTATTTTAATTCAACTCGGATCTCATATTTATACATATGTAGGCTACCTCTAATTTTATTATTATAATGAGAGAATAGGTTTTTATGTTTTAAAATTTAAATATAGTCATGGTATATCATATATATAGTTAACTTGTAACAAAAAGTTATAATTGAACTTCAGAAAGTCATTATAAGGTTATAAACTGAAAATGTAATCATAAAAGAATTTCACAGATTGCCCACAACAAATGAATAACATACGCAATAATAAGTTTCGATGGAAAAAATGGCAACACATGCATGTTTATGTCTGCTCATTTATTTTAATATCTTCTGATGATTACATTCATTAGCTGAAACTTCATTGTGATTTCACATTGTAGTTTTGAACATATTTTGACCTTAGCTAAACTAAGGGTTTGTTTGGAGTCAAATTTTAAAATCTAGGTTTGGTTACAAAATCTAGATGTTGACCCGAAGTCTAGGTTTTATTCAAGTACAAATTTTTTTTCTGAAAAGCTATTTTAAATACAAAACCTTGATTTGAAGCTTAGGTTTTATCTTTCCTACTATTTATTCATGTTCTACTTTTTTCTCTTTCATCTTTCCTGCTTTTTCCTTCTTTCTATTTCCTCTTTCATACTTTTTCATTTCTTTCTTTTTCCTCTTTCCTACTTTTTTTCCTTCTCTCACTTTCCTCTTT
>JANTPZ010091958.1:0-22408 GCA_025593235.1 Vachellia pachyceras
ATAACTAGTGCAGTTGAGTCCTCTGTAATAGCTGTGACCCAGACAAAGTTGCAAACTGTGATCTGACCACCAAGAGTCCAACAAATTAATTGCATAGGCTTTGTTGGGTTCCACAAGAACCTGACATTGTCTTCCTTTGAATATCTAATTTCATGCTTCACGTACCAGTGGTTGTTGCTGAAAAACCATATCTTTATCGCATCATAATTTTCACATTGAACAATACCAACGAGCAAATCTGAACTGCAATTCCACATCAGCTCTTTTACTTTTGCATTATTTCCTTCATTAATGCTAAACTTGCTCCTTTCTAATCCATTCTTCTCAAAGAAAACAATTGAGGGACATTCATTTTCTACTTTTCTGTCATAAACTGCTGCAATTTTTGCACCGCTAGGAATCCATTCCAAAACAGCTCCAGCAAAAGCTTTTGGCTCTGAAGAACCATGCAAGGACCCTGAATCTCGTTCCCAAATTTTAAGCTCCTTAAGTGATGGCCTTGAATTGCATGCGTCACTAATTGTTGCAAAGTATTTTCCATCTCCTCGCCAACAAATATTATACTCAAACCTGTCTAGCAGTAAATTTTCATTTACCTGAAAACAAAAAATTCATCAATAAATAAGACAATCAACAAGAAGAGACAGTATTTATCTACAATCATACACGTAAATAATATACAAGACATTACAATAGGATTGAAAATCAAACATTTAATAATAGAACAATAGTCATGATTGCCAATCTTTTATACTGGTATATGCTTATAAATCAAACATAAAACTACAAACCATGAATTGCACCAATGGTTGATGCTTTCATATCATATAAAAAATGCTCAAAATAAGCATATAACAAAAGGAAAAAAAATAGGTACTAGCACGTTACACCATTAAAAAAGTTCATCGTTCATGAACACATGCAATAAATTAAAATCACCAGAAGAGTCCTCATAATTACTTACATCAACACCCTCTGGAAGATCCATACATGCTGTTTCATGTAACAATTCCCAATCATGAGTCATTACCAATATCTGTCCAAAACCAGTAATTATGCCCAGAAGTTCCCCATCTGGACTAGGGGAGATACACTTAACCCCACCATCCACCTTGCCAACAACTTCAGTTGTGTTAGTATCCACAACGTGGAGCAATAAAAGGCCATTTAAAGTCCCCACAACGAGGGCTTCTTTCTCCATAAGATAATCAAAGGAAGTAATAAAGTCCCCTGGTTCCAGATCAATGGCATCAACATCTGCAGATGCCAAGGCCTTGCTCCAAGCTCCTTTTTCCTACCAAAAAGGCCAATTTATGTTAGCCAAACCAGTTAAAAAAAAAAAAGTGAGTTGAGAACAGAAAGTTGCTGATATTAAATAAGTAAATTGTATACTTCATCTTGTTTTTAGATCCCTATTCAGATCAAGCTTTTCATAAAGAGAATTCAACCACTGCTTATTTAAATATCCTCCCATTACTGAACCATCTTAAAATTGAACTAAGAAGCATAGATACTTGCTTCTGCAAGCTATACAGACATGGCAAACAAACATACAAAGGATGAAATATGCTTATATTATAAGAAATGTCCTCAAATATATTCACGCAGAACAAAACAGACTGACAAAAAAAGGTACCAGCAATTGAATTTTAAAATGTCTGACAGCAAGTAATGCAGGGCATGCTTTCTTAAACAAGTATTACAATATTATTTGTTAATATGATGAATAAATACATTGTTATATTAATAACATCCTGTCAGACTTTTCCCTACAATTGTCAAACCCTTGTATTCTCATAAATATTGTATCATGCAAATATAAAAGCGTATTCCCATATAATCAATTAATCGCTTGCTAATGAAAACCAACAAATTTCTAATGTAAGAAAAAAATCAAAACAAGCAAATAATCACTGATTCACTCAAACTATTGGCAAATCTAATTTTCAACAGCAAATTTAATTCCAAAGTAAACTCTTCCAATGCATATCCTAAACAAGTTATTCACTCGGACAAATTTCCTGTTGTCAATTTCCAATTGCTTTGTTGTCTTCTTTCAATTACTACCGTCTCAGTCTATCAACATCCAATGCCAACTCATCAATCACTTCACAAGAACTTCCTGAATTTCTATGTAAAACTATCAGGCATACGGAATAAGTTTATATTTAACAGTTCAATAACTCCTTTCATGACTTCCCTGAGTCAATAACATGAAAATAACACCCCAAGATTTGAATTGAACAATCCATTTCATTCTCCTTCCCACATACTTGAATAATCCAATGCGCTTCCAATCTTAAGGATAAATTATGACAGAAAGTTTCAAATTTTCAAACCCACTATAACAGGAAAGAACATACATGGAACGAAGATAGATGAACGGTATACACTAAGTTGTGGGAAGACAAAAAGAAAAGGCGGTTCCGCTCGATATCAAAGGCCGAGAATCGAAGAGCTTCAGAGTTGGACTGCAATTTAAGACCCAATGGGACCTCGGAGGATAACTTCAAATTATTCATTGGGAAGGCTAAAAACTACGTCAGAGCTTTCTTCCCCTTTCCGATACAAGCTGATGCAGAAGTGCCCCGCCCTTGTGTGTGCGCGCGTGCTAAGAAATCCTAGGCTTCAGGGGACTTCGCCGGAGACGCAAGTTTATAGTAGGGTTTAAACTTTAAACCTTGAACGTAGAACAGTCGAAGCATCAATTACAGGGGTGGCGAAAACACCGAAACAATTGGGAAAATCAATCTTTTGGCTCTGTAGTTTCAAATTATTTAGAATTGTTTCCTGCTTTTTTTACTCTATCAAAACATTATTTAGGAATTAGGAAAGTAGTTTGTAGTTTGCACTTTGCACCGTGGTAAGGGGTTATACTATTAAGTTAAGAAAATTGCAGTGAGATAAAGAAAATAATATTTAACAAGTTTTCAGAATTAGTCAATCACTGATGAAAATAGCAGATTGAATATTATTTCCGTTATTTGAAAAATGAGTGAAATTTTTCCTTAAATAAATGTAAAAAATGTTTTAAATTAATTATATGAATATTTGTTTGATAAATATTTATTTATAGAAAATCTTTCTTTTTAAGCTCAAAAATTTTAAAAGGAAAGGAAAGTCTACAAACAAAAAGAAGTGATCAAAAGTGAAATTTTTCCAACAGGGATCAACATTCAACAACTCTGATATACTAACCTTGTATTGCATAAAATTATTTAAAAAAAAAATTAATCCAAACAACTTTACAACTTTAAATATAAGACTTTAATGTATTATATGGAATCTAAAATACTCCCTTCGACTTTAAATATAAAACTTTATGCTATAAACAAAGTCTTATATTTAAGGATAGAGGGAGAAAATAATGTGACTTATTACTAATTACAAATGTAATGTCATATATAGAAAATTTGTTATCAACAACAATGATGGGCCTAATGTAGTTTCTTTTGATGTATTTTGGGAATGCAACAGAAGCCTAGGCAGGATTAGTGCTTGAATTTAATTGTAAACTCCCCAATTCTGATTATAAAACAGATTTTTAAAGAAATAGATTATTTTATTATAATTACCAAGTGAGAATAACATTTTCTTAAAAGCTTTCCTTTTTAAAATATTATTAATTGCAATTTTTATGAATTCTTAGATGTAACTTATGGGATTAAATATAGGTAAAAATCATGTTTAAACAAAAATAATGACTTAAACACATCATTAGCTTTGATGAAATAATTAGAAATCCCGTATAATAGGGACCTTACAGAGTAGTCGTTGAGGCCTAAGAAAATAAATATAGGGATAATCTATGAATGGTGAACCAGGGATGATCCTATAACACCTACTCACTAAACCAACCAAATTTAAATGATACTCTTGCAAAATGCTGCAAAGTTAATATATGCATTTAAACTCATAAATACTCAATGGTCAAACAAAGCTTCCCGTCTTGAAAGAAACCAGTTCACCACCCCATGAACGTTCTTCTAACTTTGTCCACAATCTGACTTCTGGCTCGGCTGCTAGCCAGCGGCAGCTCGCAACTTTCATCCAATAAAAATCTGTACACTTCCCACTGGCGTCTCTGTGTTGAATGTCTGACAACTTCAGCCTACAGTCAACAAGAGACATTTTAAGATTGTTACAGGACTCCCCCAAAATCCATAGGAAAATTTCACAATAAGCTGAACTTAAAATCTCTCACCGAGAAGATGATTATTCCCAATGCTTTTAAAGCCAATGTAACGTCGTAGAATACTCGGGGCCTTCCCTTTCCGGATACCTCTACGGGATTAGCAACTAGTAGTTCTGTATCTGGACCTCGGTTCACAATACTCACCCGCAATGGATGAAGCATCTCTTCTTTTAAGCATGAACACAAAGCAGCCTGACTTTCAGATTCTATGATCTTTTTCCCATCTTTCTGCTGCACAAATAAGTCGATATTTCGAAGGCCGTCCGCACTTGAAGAAAATCGACCATAAGCAACCTGGTTTTTCATGTCAGAAACAAATGGCATCAGCTATTAAATGCAAAATCAGTATACATACAGGGCCAAAAAAAGGTTATCGGTATGCTTGATAATGGATGTGGAAAAATTGAAGTTAGAACTATCAAAAAGAAGATAATCAATAACGAACAACTAAAGGTATGTTCTCCCAAATTCAATGCTAATTTAGCCATAAGGTTTCTTCCTTTTGGTGAACGAAATATGGTGCACAAAGAAAGTTCCAATATGAATGACAACTTATAAATAAATACCTTAATATCATAGTCCTTAGATATTCTCATAATATCATAACACAAGCACTTCTGATCAGCACACTTTATCTGAAGCAAGGTATGAGCAGGGCTCAATGTATTATCCACTACAACAGTGGGTTTCTTCAGTGTCCTCATATCTGGGCTCAGAGGATGCAAAGACCCCTTGTCTGACAGCTCAGGACTAAATAGCTCTTCAGCAACTACCGATGGAAGAGAAGAAAACCCCTGCAAACCTTCATATTCAGGCCCTGCCAACTGAAGTTCACAGGAGATGCAACATTCTCCTAAAGCAGCCATCAGAGAATTACATACATCATCTCGCCTCTTTTTTGTATGCAATAGCTCCCTGTTTTAACAAGAAATTACTAGATGCCATACAATTCATCAACATAAGCTACTGATATACAGTTGACTGCTGAGAAAAATGCAGAATCAAATCGACATTGAACTTTTATCGATTTTAGAAGATGCGTAGGGGCGTGTTTGTTTGGTACCACTTTTGACACCCCAAAAGTTCTTTTGCTAAAGCAACTTTAACCGTTCACCAAAAAGAAGAAAAAAAACTAACTTTCACTGAACTGATATTTGGGTAGAAAACTTATTCTTTGATAGCTGATCCACATAACCTAAAAGACATGAAAAAGTCCGTTGGGAAACGCCAGTGGAAGTTGCTTTTAATATTTTGAAAGTCAGTTTGACAAATTGTAGATGAAACACAGACAAGTGGCTCCATATTTCTTTCAATTGTTAAAAAGTCATTACAATAATGAGGTGACAAGACACAGTTAACTTGGTACTATATTCTACCTCTCTTATACAATCCAAGATGTTTGGTGATTCAGAGATGACAAAGAATCCAATATCAACATATCTACCTGTACAACCCGAGATATTTGCTAATCTAAAAGATAGAAATCAATATTTATATATCTATAAAAGTTACAGGAAGTCTTATTGTTCACTAGTTGTGAATATTTTGAGCTTTATGGAAAAGCATAAGATCCACTCCAGTTAAAGAAGAATATTAAACAAAACACACATACTAATTTCACTGTTTTATTCAATATAAAACCATGGAATCTATTTTCAAGGCTCTTGGTATTCAGATAACTGTGTCAAGGAAATTAGATCAATTGAACTATGTACACCATTTACAAAAAGGAATTAAGGCATGCATTCAACTACACACTAAAACAGAATACGAGACCAATATGCATGTTTGTTTGCATGGTAGTGTGCCTGTAATACTTTATGCAGACGGAGTCAAAAAAAAAACTGGTTCAAATCTGATAAACAACAATCTTATACTCACATGCCATCGGTAACAAAGAACAGGTCTAGGGCCCTTCCATCTGGTGTTGGCATCACTTTCACTCTTTGAATAGTAAGTTCAAGGTTGCATAGGATTTCAGTAACATCTAAACGAAGGGAAATAGTGGCAGCCATTAACATTCATATTTGATAAAAGAAATGAAGCAAATATCATTCTCTTCGCAAAATTACCATGTAATACTCCTTTCTGGTCAACAACCCAAACCTTCAATAGGTATATTGGAGCCGGTGAGGGACCACCGGAGTTCTGACTAAAGTCATAAGAAAAAAGGCATGAAGGGCAAGATGAAAGGAGCCGGCTCTTCAAACTTTCCCAGTTAACACATTGTGATCGAGGATGTGGAACAACCCAGAAAATGATGTAGCACCATCTTCCATCCGTTGAAATGTCTGCAACATCATTAGAGTCAAATATTTGTATCCACTATTACGAATAAAATGACAAAGAAATCCAATCAAACAACAGACACGACTCCAACCAGAGTGAAAGGAAAATAAATGAAGTGAACTAGTTACTTTATCTGTTCCCCGGGGGATCCTAAATCGACACTGTTCATAAAGTATCCTGTTATTCCATTAATTCTAGAGAATTAAAAATTGGTACATAAAACAGACGCATGCTGTGGGCTTCAGCTTCCACTTGCGAGTTTGTGAAATATGCTGTCAACCGGCATCAAGATTATATTTCTACGCAGTAACAAAAATGACCGCCGTAGACATATGAGGAGGCGTGAGCGTAATTAGTAGATCCTATGGATGATTATACTATCTCGTGCATGAGAATGATACTGTACCTTGATCTGATTTTGCAAAAGCTCCAGGTAAAATCAGAACAATGTACGAACAATAACATTTATGATTATTAGCCAGCAATAGCAGCGCCGCCTTCCCTATTTACTACAAATCTCGAATTATTGTATACCTGCTCTAGTAATGCGAAGTCCAAACTCGAGGATGATTCTACAGAGATCGCAACCGAGACCAGCCTTGTCCGGGCAGTTAACCGTAACGACACAGGGCTCGTCGGAGTTCTTCCCAGGCTTGATCACAACGACGTCGTCCAACGGTACTCCCATGACTAAAAAGAGCAGGACGACGTCGTAGGCTGCCGGAACCACGTCGCAGGAGAGAAGGGATTTTTCCGAGAAGGCTGAAATCTGACCTGCAGGTTGTGATTGTGATGGCTATTGATTATACATACTGACGACACCTTCGAGGTGGGTAGTTGTTTTATGTGGGTCCAGGGGCTATCAAGTCCACGTCAGACTCTTCTGGCGGCCACACATGCATCATTTTGTTTAGTACCCACGAAATCATGCGTTTTTTAAAAGATAATCACACAATAATTATAAAAAAATTAGTAAAAAATGTTTTTCTTTTGGAATTTTTTTTTTCCATTCCCCCTCAATCTAATCACTATTTTCACACCTTGAATCTAATTACTACTATTAGTTTTTATTTAACTAAAATCTTATCTTATTTTCACCATTTGTTATTTAGTTCATCCATCATAATATACAATATAGGCTGCAAATAATTGAGAGGATAGCATAATATATTAGTATAATCTTATTCTAAAAGCTAGTAGTAATAAAAAAATATTAAATATAAACCCAAGTTGCCAGCCTAAAACATAGGGATGCCAATTTCCACGGACATAAGCATCTGAAATTGACCATAATGTTGGCTCATGAAAGGACATTTAAAAGTGAACGTAAATTAATTGATTGATTAGAAAAGGACAACATACGTAATCATGAAAAAAGCATCACTGCCAAATCTGAGGCTTAATTCACTTAACCTAGTAATAACAAAATTGGCTTTTTTCCAAAAAAAAAAATTATTCTTCATCTTCAGATTTTAGAAAACGAAATTCAACCGTAATCCGAAATCTTCACTTCTTCCCTGTCAATTAGATCACAGTACTAAATAAAATAATTAAATAGATTAGCGGGAGAATCTCATGCAAGTAAATATCAGAATCTAAATTCAGATTTTCGATTTTACCTTCAATTATTCTTAAAAAACCTCCAACGTTAAAAGGCCAAGAGGCCTCTAATAGAAACATGTTAAAATCAAAGACCTAAATTTTAGTATTTCAAATAGATTTAATTGAAATTATTAAAATAATACATATATACATGTGTGTAATCTTTTATTCTACTAAGATACGAGAGTGTATAAAAACCATGCCCGCATCATCCACGTCCGATTGACTACATGCAATCGCTTCCCTAATAACACTGCCCGACCCTACTTGACTTCAATTAGATATGTTGTTTAGATTTAAAGATAATTTTATTTTAATTTATATGTACCATCAGAAAAATTTTTCCAAACAACCAAGATAAATTGAACCCAACCAAAACCCAAGAAAATCCCCCAGGCTATTAGTCAATGAATTTATGGTTTGGATTTAAATATGAATTCCAGAAAAAAAAAAGGATCAGGGCACAGTTATTTAATTCCCTCCTCTCAAAAAAAAAATCAGACCAACAAACACCTAATCAAGAAGCAGCGGGTTCGCGGGCAAAATCCAGTATAATTCATAACCAAATTCATCAGCTTTAAAAGAAATGAAAACCAGAATACTACCGCTCGGAAAAAAATTTGAAAGCCAGAATACGCACAAATGGGTAATTGCGGGGGAGAAACTATAATAATTTTGATTGAACAAAAGTGACAGAAAACCACCAAATTCTACCATCATTTCAAATTTGTTAACCTAAATCCCCAAAATACATGACAACCATCACTCCATCAATCACAAACAAGTTACACTTCTGATTCTAATTCTATCCAGACCTTCACAATTAGATTCAGCCAGAAAAACCCCCTTTAACCTCCAAATCCGTACAGGGTTCTTCCCTGCCTCTTGAGTGCATAGACGACATCCATGGCGGTAACAGTCTTCCTCCGAGCATGCTCCGTGTAAGTCACAGCATCACGAATCACATTTTCCAAGAAAATCTTGAGCACACCACGAGTCTCCTCGTAGATCAGACCGCTGATTCGCTTGACGCCTCCTCTTCTCGCCAATCTCCTAATCGCAGGCTTCGTGATTCCCTGAATGTTATCGCGGAGCACCTTGCGATGCCTCTTGGCTCCTCCCTTTCCCAATCCCTTGCCTCCTTTTCCACGACCCGACATTGTTGATGATTAATAAAAATACTGATTCTTCTGAGATCTACGACGCAACAGGGATTCAATGAGAGCTTGATTAATTGTGAAGATTATGAAACTGAAGGGGTAGTATTTATGAGGAAGCAATGTTGGAGCAGAGATGGTGAGTCTTGGGGAATGTGAATGTGGTTTGATGACGACCGTTGGATCTTTTTCTTATCGACGGATGTGAGTGTTCATCTGTGCCTCTCTTATTGTGCTGTTGTTGAACGTTGATGAACAAGGAATCGACGGATGAGACGATACGGTTGTACACTTAGGATCGCGGTTGTTTGCAAATTTAAGAATTCAAACTTTATGCAAGTCATGAGTTCTATACTTCTTTTATTTTTTCCGCCAACACGAGTTCTTTTTTGCCAATGCCAACACGAGTTCTATACTTCAAACCAAGAGAATTTTAATTTTAAGGTAAAGATGAAACTTTAGTGAATAGGTTATTGATTAGGAGTACTTACTAAAATTAAATTTTTAATGTACAAAATTTAGTAATAATCAATTAATGGGGGTATAAATTTAACAACTACGTTAACCATGTCCAACTCCATTAACCAGCTAACAAATTTTACTAACTTTAGGGTTTATGGTTTCATTTTAGAATCATTTAGGTAGCTAAAGCTGTTCAATTTTACTTAACTTCCTTCATAAAAGTTGTTTTTAAATAATTTTATATTTCTATTGGTAATTAAACTTATTTCTTTCTGTTTAACTTTTTTCTTTTATCACTCATTTTTCTTAATTTTTTCTTTCGTTTATTCCAAAAAAAATTAAACAAAAAGGAGTAGTTTTGATTATAATTATAAAGAAAAAAATTATTTTAAGCAACTTTCATGATGGAGGTTAGGTAAAAAGGAATAGTTTTGATTACCCAAATAATCCTAAAACAAATCCATATATCCTAAAATATACCAACTGGTTAAAGGAGTCGGGAGAGAGTTAATGGTTATGCTAAACTTGCACCTTTATAGATTGATGATTGTTAAATTTGCATATTTATTAATTTACTATTGCTAAATTTACACATTTAAAAGTTAATTGTGCTGAATACTACTGATCAATAAATTTGTTGCTAAATTTACACATTTACCTTTAAACTTAAATACAGTGTTATCCATTTTCCTAATTTAATACATTTTAAATGCTGCTAAGTAATGTTCTTAATCTAAAGAAAAAGATAATACTTTTGTTGGCACTGTGAAAAAACTTTATATATAATTATACAGAAATAGACTAGTATCTTGCAAATACAATCTGCAATGATAGTCGATACACGATTTTAAATTATCATCACATAATCTTCATATTTTGATGTTATCCTTTTGAATCTGTTCCTTCCAAGCTCAATTCTACCTTCATTATTATAGTTTTAATCTGAAATTTTTATCGATTCTCCTTTATTTTACCTTGAAATAAAATACATACGGTTAACTAAAGCGATATCAGGCACTTTTAAATTTGTAACTGACTTATTCATGTACCTTTATTTTATATAATGATTTATGCAATATAAGATCTTTTTTCAATTGACTCCACCCGTATACTTTGACATGATAAAAGTTGTTTGAATTGATGGGAGATAATTGATTTTGTGATTTACAAGATAAATGTGCATGTTTGGGAGAGCATTTGAACTCCTCATACGCACATTCAACAGTGTTTTTAGCAAATCGAGAGAATCCTCGTAAACCGTAAAAACACTTATCCACCGCTTTCCCAAACGGGCTCAATATCTTTTATCTCAAAACGTAAAACTGCTTATTTCCAGTGAAACCAAACCAGGACAACTCTGAATCCTAAACCAAACAAGGAGAGAAATGATCAATTCTGCCCCAGCACCGAGTGTTGTTTTGAGCTTAGGCATAGAATGATCAAGACAACCCACCGTGATGGTGCCAAGAGAGAAACTCGTTTGATAGAAGACAGGTCCGAGTCTCTTTAAGTTATTTAATGAAATCTTCAATTACTGACAGTTATGTAGCATTGATAAATTTTTTCACAAAAGAAGAACAAAAGTTCCAGGGTAATCAGAGTGGAAGATTGGTAAAGAACTATGGAAAGCCCTGTTATGAAAAAAGAACAAAGAAAACCACAATCTTACACAACTTCAAGCTCACATTTCCTTTCGTCCAAGGCTTGGGCATAACAGGTATTTTTAATCAGAGTAACAAAACATAGCTACAATCCACTCATGACAAAACAAGAAGCCAGAAACTGTAATGACATGATTAAAATGTATAAAGGAGTTCACTATAATTCTTGAGACTTCCTCACACAGCGACTTACCCTCTTTCTGAACTCATCCCTATTATCTCTCCACATCACCTGCAGTAAGGGAGCAAAAAAGATAAAATTGTCATCCAAGAATTTTCCCAAATTGGCGCCAGAAGGGTTTCTATAGAATACAGACGTTACTATTAAAAGTAGGAAAAGGGGTTATAGTTAGTGGGTCGTTATTTGAAATTTCAAAACTCCAATATTCAAAATTTGAAAACCTTATAGGTACAAGAACAATGTCTAAAAAGAAAATTAGATAGGACTTTAAGGCAAAGAATAAGCAGAAACAACCTCAATTTTCTATTTAGTCATATAGCCAAGATGTCTAATAGTCTACAGAAACTCGGACCGGTGACTGAACCGGCAAGGCAGTGGGTCAGATTGGAGTTAAATTCAGGGTCAGACTGGTGAGGAATAAAAAAAATAAAAAATAAATCTTAATATTCCAAAATTCTAAAATTGAAAATTCTAAAAGCTAAGTAGTAAATTGACTAAATTCACACTATTCAAAATTGAAAATTCTGAACTAAATCACATTACTAACAAAGTAACAATTACCATATTAATTAAGATAAGGCTTGCTTATCTACTCCATGACTTATCTCTCTTAAACACACACACACACACACGTATCATCCAAAACAGTCCCATGACTTGCTTATACAAGATAAGGCTTGTTTTGATTTTTTAACTTAATCTACTCCATGTGGATTAAAAAAATGTGAGATAGAGACAAGAGTAACAACAGAGAGCAACAACGATTATAACCTCCTTCAAAAAACAGAGATAGAGGGCAACAAGCGTTCAAGAACACAACAAAGACAGAGAGCGAACCAAAAGCACCAACAATCAAAACTATCAAGAGATATACCAAAAAAACAGAGTCACATTTCAATAAAACAATTTTCAAAATCACAGACCCGAATATGAGGGTTTGTGGAAGTACCAGAAACTGAACAAATCGCAGCGAAAATGAGGGCATACCAGAGCTGGACCAAGACTAAGGTGGAGGCAACGGAGAATGGCAAGACAAAGCAGAGGTCAGAGCACCGACGGAGAAGTGACAAACGATCAACAAGGCGACCACAAATGCAAGACAAAGCAATGACAAAGAAATGAAGATGCATCAAGGGAGATGAAAAAGGAAGAGGTTGCCGGCGAGAGGAAAAGCGTTTGGAATGCGGTTGTCAGAGATGAAACATGGTGGCTAGACTAGGAAGGAGCTTGGGCACGAAAAAGGAAAAAAATTTGGGGGTGGGGGATCTGAGACTGAGACTGAACGTGGGGCTGAAAGTTTTGAAGTTTTAACTTTTTTTATTCATTTTTTAAATTCAAATTAAAAATTAAAAAAATAAAAAGGGATGAAACATCGTCGTTTCGTCCTTTATCCTTATTTAAAAAATAACCTGATTGACCCGCCAAGGTTGACCCGGGTTGACATGATCCCAAGTTCAACCATCAAATCAGAACGAACTACCTGCCGGTCTGGCCCGGGTTCACATACTATGCTAATAGAAGATAAGAACATCATATATCTCTGTTAATCCCATCCTATTCCCATCAAATAGATTTACAGCAGAGTCCCAAGTTCGTAATCTCACAATTCCAGGTATCAAATGCAATAATATTGTGCACAGATAAGAAAGAAAATTATTATGCAAATAAAGGTTGCTTCACATATTACACTAAAACATACCGCAGCTTCTACATTTGCAGGAGACTCGTCATTAGGGCTTGAAAGCATTGATATAATGCTTAAAACTATGCTCTCAACCTGCATGCCAGATCAGATTATTACTACCATTGTTCACCAAGAATTATATAATATGATATAAAAAGTTGATAAAAATTTGCAGATGGGATCAAAAAGTGGACAGAAAGTTTATTAACAAGAATGTAGGACTTAATTTAATTACAATTTCTTGTATCTAGCTATAAGGTTCTCCCTTAAACTAACAGATGGAAAAAACTTATTAATGCCTCGTTTGGTACGCAGAATTGATTTTGATGAAAATGGATATGAAGATGAGTTTTAAAATTACGTTTGGTATGTCATGGAAATGAAGATAGAATCCATATCTTTTTTTATGAATGTTGATTTTTTTTTGAAATGTAACAAAAAGGACTATTTTGCATAAGGGAGGATATTTTGGTCCAAAACAATTGGACTCCATGGAACCCAAATGAATTCCATAGGTTTGGGTATGGAATTGAAATTGGGTATTTAGATGGAATTGAATTCCACATGGAATTGTAATTCCATCATACCAAACATGCCAACATCATGTAATTCAATTCCAATTCCATTTCCACCCTCCCATTTCCACCATACCAAACGAGGCATAAGAGATCATGAGTCGTAAAATCAAAACATTTGTCTAACAATGTCCTCCTTCTTCCTCCTCCCTTCTAGTCTCTCTCTTCTTCTTCTTTGATTGTCTTTCAAACTTTAGAACCCGGACTGACCCGAGACAAACCAAATCCAACCTTTCATCTGTTTAATATTCAGATATAACTGGACAAAGGATAAAGTGTCCCAATTAAAGACAATTAACAAATGTGAGTTATCCAAACTTAAACAGTGCATTGTACCAAGACTCATGAGGTTGGACGCCTACACTCAACTATGATTTGAGAACTTCAGTGACCGTTATCTCTATTTATTATTTACTCTAATCACGTGTGTTATTATTCTTAAAACAAATTGTTAGAAATTATGATGCAAGTGGTGTATAAATCAAGCACTTAGGAATTCCAATCTAGATGCATGTTTTGACAGAATTATATGGCAATTATATACTGCACATTGCATGCATGCACGTTCACAAATTTAGCATATAGTTATGAGCCATGAGCAAATAAGTCCGAGCAAATAAGTCCAAAACATATGGTTTACACTGAAAATCAAGTTGGTTCAATTATATTAGCCAAGTTATTATAAGATAACTTCTGCCATCAGTATCAAATATCATGATGAACATATGAATCTTTGATCGTCTAAACCATACCGTATGGACAGGACTCCAGCGCTCACTTGCAAGTTCGTAGCCATTTGGATCATCACCAGGGGGATGTAGAATTGAAATACAGACTCTTCCATCTGGGTAAACTGTAGTCCATATAAAAACAACAAAGAAATTAGGCAAAACATTATGGAAGCTGCAGAATTCTAATATTTGTGACAGGAGCATGCGATCACCATTAGGATGCCACATCTCAGAGATAAATCTCACTGTTGGTGGACTAAGTGGATAATTGGGAGGAAAAAGCATGATGGCATTGAAGAAACCTCCATCACTGCAAACAATGGCCATATGAAAAGGTTAAAGGCATGCAATAAGCACACCATGATTAATAGAAATGTTCATGTTGTTTAGCAAGTGTACTATAGTTTAATTTGATGAATAAATTACAAAGGGAAATGTTTTAGTCTTTTAAAAAAAACACTAATGATCACTAGTCACCAAGACAGCTTCACCATACCTACTGTGTTCTGCCGTGCACAGTCTTCTCTTATCGACCCAATTTTTGATAATATACATACTTAATAGTGTTGGGAACAAAATCAAGAACCACATAGCGTCATGCAAGAAATTTCTTTAATGCAGCTATGACAACAAAAGCGCTTGGGCACTTCCAAATCATACACAACAGAAGATAAAGAGATGCTTGATTGCCCTACTGATCTCTATAGTTTAAGAAAAGGTGGTCATAGAAAATTTTAAATTATGCGACTAATGAAATTCAGATGCTGCCATGTCCGATATTATTATTTGATAGCTTTAAACTGTATTTAATGGCAAAGTAATCAGGATTATAAGGAAGTAAAAGCAAGGCATCAAGCCTTTGTCCAGAAAAATAAAAAAGGAGAAGGAAAGAAGATAACAGGGTATAGTTACATTAATTTATTTAAATCCTTTGTTAATTTTGAATCTGTCCATCTCCTTCCATTCACTTCTACATCTCGATCAAACCGTGAAGAAAACGCACAATTGGCCCCAAAAGAAAATGAAGGAAAGAATCAGACAACTCACTAAAGAGTATCGGGTGGCCCAATGACGGTGACTCGCCATTCGAATATGTTGTTATCGTTAACCAAACCCGCAGAAAATCCATCGACTGGTTTTTTATAAAGATCTGTCAATAACAATAATTGTCAGCAGTTGATCAATCCAAAAACTGAAGCATGAATCAAGAATCAAAGCCCCTTAGGGTTTTGGAAAACCAAAGAAGAGGAGAAGAAAGAAAGTCGAGATTTGGGTTTCAGTAACTATTAACCTGTGAGTTGCTTCTGAAGGAGCAGGCTGGCTTGAGACGCAGCCATTTGCTGCAGCCTCCACGAGGAAGAGAGAGAGAGAGAGCGCGCGCGCGAGGGAGTTAGGATCGCCGAAACAAGAGGGAAAGGAAAATGGACCCATTACATGTATTTATTGATCGGAATTCGGAGATTTACGCTATGCTTGAATGGAAAAAAAATGAGGGAGGAAAGAAAATTTGGAAAGAAAATGGGGAGAAAATGAATTTTTCCCTGTTCGAATAGGGGAGAAAAAGTGGGAGGAAAAAAAAGTTGGAAAGAAAATAGAGTGTGGGTCCCACCACATTTTCTCTCCACACATGGAAAAAAATGGAGAAAAAACTCTTTTTCCATATCTGTCCACATACTCTTTTATTACTTTTTCATTTTAACTAATTAAATTTAACATATAACTTTTTTAAAATTCTGACTATGATTTCCTTTTTTTAAAAGAATAAGATTTAATATATATTCTAATATCTAATTTATTTTTAATTGCTTGCTAAAACCTCGTAACCTTAAAAAATATAATATATTCTTATATAAGTTATCTTGTTTTGAAATATAATAACTGAAAAGATATCTTTAATAAATAATTTAATTTTAAATTATTTAATGATATTAATGTTAGTATAATTTTTTCATTATCATATTTAATTTGATATTATACCTTACATATTTTAAGGATATTTTACTTGTTACTATTTATTAAAAAAATTATTTAAGGATATTTTAATCATTCAACCATTTGCCCATTTTCTTTCATCTTTGTTTTCTCTCACCCATCGAAGCAAAATGGGTGATAATATTTTCTCTCCACTTTTCTCTCCTCCCATTTTCTTTCCTCTCAACTTTTCATCCCATCCAAGCGGAGCCTTAGCTCCCAAATAAACAAAATATTTAAGAAATGGTTACATAGATAAAAATATTTAATGAAAGGTTCCATTATCAACATGAGATGTTGTCAGCACAGCGCATGTTGTTGTCAATACGAGGATCTCATGTTGTTAATGGGACCTCTTATTAAATATTTTTATCTATAGAACCATTCTTTAAATATTTTACTTATTTATGATTTGAGACTAAGTTTTCCATTATTTATTTATCAACGATGGACAATTGTTAAAAAAATTGCAAAGAAAGGTTTTTATTTCAAATTCCATGCAGTACTCCCTCCACTTTTTATAATAAACAACTGATAAAATTACTAAAATTATGTGATTACATTATGGTTAAATTTAGATAAAAATAATGAATGCCTATGATATAGATGCGTATTTTTTTTTTCAATTATAAGGGTGCACTACATGTAATGGGTGGGAGATAATTGGGCCTGTTTGGTAACCATGGGCTTATTTTCATAAGCACATTTAACAGTGCTTTTCCGCAAAACGAGACAATCTCCTCCACATATTTGCCTCGGCTTATGTGAATAAGCACTTATAAGTGGCTTATGGCAATTTGCCAAACGGGCCCATTATGACAAGAGAGATTAAAATAAGTGGCAGGGTAAAAGTGGAAATATGAATTTAAAATTTCTGATAAAAAATTGTTTCTTATGACAAGAGAGATTATTTCTCAAAACGCCATGAGTTGAACATTTTCCGTGACAATGAGTCTATATGTTAAGGGCTCGTTTACGAGCAGATTTTACAAAATCTAGGTTATAAACCTAAGTTTTCTCTTTCATACTTTTTTCTCTTTTCTCTTTCCTACTTTTTCTCTATTTCTCTTTCTTATTTTCCTCTTTCCTACCCACTTTTTTGCCTCGGAATCCGTAAAAGCTATATCTTCCCAAACATAAATCACTTTTCAAAACCTAATTTTTACCTCGAATTCTGTAAAACCTAGGTTTCAAACCTGATTTCCAAACAAGCCCTAGCTCAAAGTTGTTGGTTGATTCCTCTCCCTTAGCCGTGTTATTATTCAAAAGGGTAAATGTTCACAAATGCCCTTCATTTTAAAAAAAAAAAACTGTCAACGATATAAATAAAAGTTGGGTGCAAAAATATTCACAATCATTCAAAAACAACCCTAAAATGCAATGCCCTTTAATTTATGGAACATTGATTTTGAGCGCTACAAAATTTGACCTAGTACAGTGATGTGGTCCGTGACATGGTGATAAGAACCGTGTTCCCCTTCCCTTCCCCTCTCCTTTCCCCCAACCAAACACACCCCTCCTCACTCTTCCCTTCCCCTCTCCTCTCCTCCTCACATTCCTTCCTTATTTCCCATAGCATGACTTTCATTCCCTTCTAATTCCATTCTTTCTCCCCTATGTATTATCTTCTTGAACTACGAGTCTCCAGCAATGGCTTCCCATAATTTGGCCTGCATTGAGCCCTAAACCTTGTCTAACATCTTAAATTTCATTAGGAGTTAAATTATGACTCAGACATAACCTTTTTATTAAAGTTTGTTCTTGTATATTTGAAAATGTTGTTTTCTGTCATTTGGAAATTTCCCTTGGGCTTCTTTCGCCGCGGCAATCTTTTGTCAAACAGTAAAGGTTGCTCTTAGAACACATTTGCCATGGCCAACTCTTAGTTTTACCGTGACAAACTCGCATCCATTATTAAGTTCCCTCTTGGGTCCCTTATGCTATGACCAACATTAAGGTCCCTTTTGGGTCCCTTCTGCTATGGTCGACATTGGACACTTCGTGGGTGTTTAGGAAAGCTTCTGAACACCTCAAAAGCACGTTTAATAGTGTTTTTCTGTAAAACGAGATAATCTCTTTTATATATTTACCTCGTAAATGGTAAAAGTACTTCTCTACCACTCTACCAGACGGACCCTTCATCTTTCTTGCTAGATCATCAACAACAAAAGGAGGAGTCGGTGGGGTCCACCCCAAAGGTTGAGCTTGCGATTTCTGTGCCGGCCACACCACTCATTTTTGCAGCACCCATTGAGTCAAAGTTAGCCACGTCAGCATATTGGTTCAAACTTTTTAAATTCTTATAGTCATATATCACCACCATGTCAGCATACTGGGTCAAACTTTGTAACACTATCAACGTTTTATAAATTAACGGTTATGACATTTTAGGGCTTTTTGAATGATTGTGGGTATTTTTGCATCCAATTTTTATTTATGGTGATGACAACTCTTTTTGTAAAAGATAAAGTGAATTTTGAACATTTAAACTTACTTCATTGCTAATGAGTGGGTGGGGAGAGAATGGACACTTTTCATTCACCAAACGTTTTCCTTTTCATTAATCTTTGGAGTTTAACATCTCATTCAATAATCGTTTTTTATCCAATATAAAGAAATCAATAGAAAAGACCAAACCCTTGTAAGACACTAGATCTAATTCAATTATTTTTTGGTCAAAGATCTAACCCAATCATTGATAGAGTGAACATATCTGTAATTTTTTTAAAATATCTCTTCTAACACCTCTTCTGGTCATAGAATAAATAAAATAAAAGAATAAGGGAAAATGACTGATAAATACTCATTGAATTTTCCAAACCCCATTTGGTGCCATAAAAAAAAGGACTAATAGATAACTACCAGCAAATAGGGTTTTAAGAATTCATGTGAAAAGATGAAAATGCCCTCATACATATAATAAAAAGAGAATGAGGTTCCCTCACCATGCACCCACCGAAGTCTGACGCCCTGCCGAAGCCGGGCAACTGCTACCTGGCTAGAGCTCCAGATGCCGGTGACTATTTTTGGCCGGGTACACCAGATTTTTTTATTTAAATTAAATGGGAGCCAAGATGTTAGAGGTAGGATTTGATTCCACCCCACCTTGCCTCCCCAAAAGTTTGGTGACCATTAGGCTGTTAGACCACTTTAATAACATGTTCCATGCAAATATATATTACATATAAACAGTAACATTTTATTCAGTAATAACTCTTGTAATGCGAATGACAACATTTGTAAAGGTGTTGGCGACTTCAATAGCAACGTTCACTGCAACAATCGAACGAAGTTGCCATTACATTTGTCGGAGTTATCAATACCATACGAAAAGTTGTTAACCAACTCAATAGAGCAACGGAGGCAGCACAATGGAAAAGTTATCAGTAGCATAAAAACACTTGTCAATCTCTTTGCAAAAGTTGTCAATAAACTAGGAACTTTTGTTTTTTAGGACTCGATAGAACAACCTAGGCACTCTAAAGGAGGTGTTGTGGAAATCATAAAAAAATTTATTATTTTGTTTGTCAAGGTTATCAATATCATACGAAAAGTTATCAACCAACTCAACGGAACAACAGAAGCACCACAGCGAAAAGGTTGTCAATACTCAATAGCATAAGAATACTTGTCAATTACGATACCAAAAAAGTTATTAACTATATTTGTCAATTCCTCCGATGATCCCATATAATCAAGAGATTAACTCAAGGCTTCAATGCTTTTGGTGGGTTGTTGACTTCTGCTTTTTTGTAACTGTCGTCAGATTGTTGATGATTTGATATGACTTGGTGGATTAGTTAATTTTCGTTTTGTGATTTTCCTAAATATGTGTAGACTTCATATATATTCGATACCATTCCAGTTAAATACAAGATCTGGTTTCTCATTTTAAATTGTTGATATATGTGTGTGTTTGCACCCGCGCTTTTGGAAGGCCAAGATCCGTTTGGAAAAGTGGTAGAGAAGTATTTTTACGCAAGTCGAGGTAAATACGTAGAGGAGAATACCTTGTTTTACCGAAAAACACTGTTAAACGTACTTTTAGGTAAGGGTTAAGTGTTTCCAAACAAGCATTTAATAACCTGATATCAAGTGGGGCATGCAGCATTCAAGGACAAGATGAATCAACAATGTGAATATCTTGCCTACGGGTTTAGTTCATGTAAACCCCACGGCTTTGATGATGGTGGCAGGCTTGAGAGAGAGATATATATATATAATAATCGGATAGTATACTTTTTTATATTACATTTATGATTAATGCGTTTTTATTAAGAAAAATTGTTTTAATGACTATTATTTATGAATCAGATTCTGACATCATGTAACACTATAACATAGGAAGTTTTGGGTAAAATAATCCCATATGACCACGAATGGTGATCTAATTAAAAAAGTACTTGGCTTCATAATAGGTTAGTTTTATTTTTATTTTATATAATTTTTTAAACCTTTATTACAGCCTTTGTTTGGTCAGGCCAAAAACCCATTCGGTTGTCTTATAAAAATTATTTTGGTTTCCAATTTAATATACGGATTATGATTAATGATGGCTCAACTCTAGTACAATTCAGCTCAAGCATAAAAATGTTTATGGCCCAAATCAAGCCGTTAATAAGTGGAATTCGATTGTCTAATCATTGATCATAGAATATATATTTAACCCAATCAAGTAGTACATGTATTCTTTATTACTCAAATACTAAATAAAAGCAACTCTTCTAATGAAATTTCAAAGATTGATTTAGAACTAATTCATCCCATTACAGCTAACAACGGGCTTGTTTGGGGAGGCCGTTTGCTTCCCCAAAAGTCATTCATGTGCTTACCGAGACAAAATTCCTTTCACATATTTACCTCGGAATTTGTGATCGTTCTCCTTACGGACTATCCAAACAAGTTCAAAGTTGGTGTGTGTATATATATATATATATATAACCCAGTCAAGTATTGTGATTAACAGAGAGTGAGGGTTGCTTTTGGTTTTTACGGCTGATATAATTGCAAGTTAAAGCATGCTCGTGATTTGTGACAACCCAACAGCACAAGCATAACAGTAAAAACTAAAAGAAGCCAGATGATTTATGGCCAATCATCAAAACAAAAAATAAAAGTCTGCTGTGTATTAGGCAGAGAATATCTTCAAGAGAATCATGAACCCTATAATAAGCCCAACCATGAAATCTTTCTCAACATGATTATCTGTTGTCTCACTATGTCTACGTAGGAATTAATCAGGCAAATAAGCACCATTATTGCCATTGCCTGTGACGCCCACTTCTTATCCTTTGACTTGGACACACACTTTAGATTCCTCTCCATTTGCTAATCAAACGAGTCTTACGAGAATATATATGACTGTGTGTGTGTGTAGTTGCATTGACCTCAAGTCTTGCTATATATATATATATAGCGGCTAAAACTAAAGGTGAATATATATCAAGAACAGCTCATCCCACTAATGAAGACCTTGACTTTGCCGCTAATTAAGTTCAGTAAAGAGGTTAGCTAGATTGCACATGATGAGTTTAAATTGGTGCAGTGATTTCTTTTAAAAGAGTGCATTTTAAAAATGGCTGAAACTTTAATTGGAATCAAAGAAAAAAATGTTTATTCAAGACATACCACTCCTGCCTTCGGGTCCTAAACAGAGGAGCTAGTTATGCTGCTTGTTTATATATGTTACTGTATACTGATATATATTGATTGTTATGGCCTAACTAACAAGTAGAAGTTTTGGCATGATAACATGCGCTGGATTGAATAAGAACAAGAGCAAATAAAGGCAATGAAAAGACACATTTTCAACTTGTAGTCAATATCCGAATACGCTGTGGCATAGGATTCTAGATCGATCACCGAAATGTAAAACCTAGCTAGCCATGAATACTCTTAAC
>JANTPZ010091960.1:0-13942 GCA_025593235.1 Vachellia pachyceras
TACATGTTTTCAACCACCTATCCACCCTGTTTTTTCAACAGACAAAATCATGAAGCAAATAGATGCAAGCTTTAACCAACAGTCAACATAAACGTAGACGAAATTAATCAGTCTTTTATGTTTCATTAGAATAATAATTCTAACCATGATATGAACAAACAATTCTCTGCCTATCACGAAAAGTCAACCATATAAGTAATACAATACACACCTTTGGTTCTCCATCAACGTAAACAACTCCCCCATCCTTATAAGTCAACATCGACCTGCCGTTTCTAGGGTTGAACCGAATGGGAACGCCGCGTCCCGATTGAGGATTGAACGCGTAAATGGATTTAAAGCCATACTTGTCGAGGATATTTCGAACTTCCAGTTGATCCTGATCCCAACCCCCCAGGGTCGACTTGAAGACTTCGATGGGTCCCTTGCCCTGACGGTAAAGGTGGATCTCCACCTCCGGAACCTTGGTCCGCACGTCTTTGAGCCGCATCGGAATATGTGCCTACTTCCTCGATTTCTCCGATTAAGGGAGCTTTCTCCTCCTCCATTGTGATTGCTCCGGCGGGCCAGCTGATACTGCAAAAGCGAATGTTTTGCTCAGAATTTGCACGTCTTGGTATGGCGATGGTGTTGATGCTTTTGGGGTTCCAACTTTCAATGTAGCTGAAAGCTGCAAATTGCAGGCGAGCTGTGATTCGTTCTTGACGCATAAAACGAACCGTTTAAACAATCTCATATATTAAATTTGAGTAATTTTATTAACAGAAAAATATTTAAAACAAAAATAAAAAAGATGGTGCATCAATAAGCAAACCCTAATTGTTATCAATAAAAGTGAGAGCATGGGTTGAGGCAAAAAAGGGGAAGAGGAAAAAAGAGAAAAGTGTAAAAGAGTCAAGAGATGACACCTCTCTTCTTCATCCTGCATTGTGCTTGTTTGGGAATACTGTTTCCCAAACGGCGTAAATCGAAATAAAATTATATTGAAATCTGTAAAAATCATTTCGAAATCCATTAAAACTATTTTAAAATTCGTAAAATACCTCAAAATCTGTAAACGCATTTCTCCCAGCGGATTTCCCAAACACACACATTATCATTGGGTTATCTCATTATCTCTCATGAGTGAAAGAGAAAATGCTTTTGAAGGTACATCCTGCTTCAGAATAAATTATGTTTCCAATGTTATTTGTTTGTTGTACAATAACTAATCATATTATATTTTCCATCTCTCATTTTCTTGTTTGCATGGGTCAATTCGCAAAATACCTCAAAATCTGTAAACGCATTTCTCCCAACGGACTTCCCAAACACACATTGGTTTCGTTTGGAAACCCGTTGGGAAAACGGACACAGATTCCGAGATACTTTATGTGAGAGGAATTTTGTCTCGGCTTGCGTGAGAATGGGTTTGGGGAGCCAAAACGGGCTCCCCAACATGTTTCCAAACGCAGCCATTATCATTGGGTTATCTCATTCTCTCTCATGAGTGAAAGAGAAAATGCTTTTGAAGGTACGTCTTATTTCAGTATAAATTATGTTTTCAATGTTATTTGTTTGTTGTACAATAACTAATCATATTATATTTTCCATCTCTCATTTTCTTGTTTGCATGGATCAATCCGCAAAATACCTCAAAATCTGTAAACGCATTTCTCCCAGCGGACTTTCCAAACACACACATTATCATTGGGTTATCTCATTCTCTCTCATGAGTGAAAGAGAAAATGCTTTTGAAGGTACGTCTTGCTTCAGTATAAATTATGTTTTCAATGTTATTTGTTTGCTGTACAATAACTAATCATATTATATTTTCCATCTCTCATTTTCTTGTTTGCATGGGTCAAATTCGAATGGAGGCCCGAAATAAAAAGTGGATCATATTTCAAGATAGATTGATTGCTATAGCTTCTGAGACAAGAGCTAAAGTGCACTGAAAAAAGCTTCAATTTCATTGTCTCAGTTAATTGATTGTCCATATTAATCATTCAAATTTATATCATTATGTTTTAAGTTGTGTGAGATCTTCAGGTATACTAACATAGGTTGTTCATTTTATATTATAATTTAGACCCAATTTTTATAAATATTTCTCTTTTTTATAAAGAAAAATAGTTTCAAAATGTTTTATGTTGTGTTAGGTTTTCAGAACCTCCTTAAGCAAAATGATTATTCTTTCGTGTAAGATTATGGGAATCTCCTCAGGAAGTCTAATCTAAAAATATTGCAACAAACATTTTTTAAATAAAAATAAAGGAGATTTTTTAAATAAAAATACCAACAATCAAAAACCCATTTTTTTCAAAAATAAATTCAAAAAAATCTTTTCCTAAAAAATACCAATAAAGTGATATGCATTTCTACCAAGAATTACATGGACTTTGATCCCTCTAAAAGGTACATAGGACCTAAGCTCTCTTCCTTAGTCAAGTTCAACTTTGCAAATATATAATTTTTTTCTCCTTCTTTTTTCTTTATTTTCTCTTTATAAATATATAATATTTGCTTTTATTTTTTGGGTAATTATAAAATTTTAAAAGGCCATATTATTTTCAACAATCAACTTCGGGTAACCATTCTCAAGAATGAGTGTTGTGGGGTGCCTAACACCTTCCCTACACACAATTGACTCTTAAATACTATCTAACTTTTGTAGATCACTTTATTTATTGGTTTCCAAAATCCTTTCAAAATTTTGATGGTGACTGCTTTATTTTTCCTTTCCCCAATGGGAGACCGAAATTCAGGCGTTTTAGTAATCTAATGTTATAAATGGACATCATATTTATTTAAATTAATCCATTCATTTTAATTTTTTAATGACCTAAATTAGTTAATTAGGCAAAGGAATGGAAGTGTTTTATTTTATAAGTCATTTCCATCAGACAAAAAGGTAGTTAAATGGCAGAGGGAGCAGCTCCACACACTAAAGGGCATTGATACTTTACTTTAGGGCCTGTTTGAGAAGTTAGTTTGAAACCTAGGTTTCACAGATTTCGAGGTAAAATCTAGGTTTTGAAAAGTGATTTATGTTTGGGAAGTTATAGCTTTTACGGATTCCGAGGCAAAAAAGTGGGTATGAACGAGGAAAGTAAGAAAGAGAAAGAAAGAAAAGGTAGGAAAGAGAAAAGAGGAAAAAGTATGAAAAAGAAAACCTAGATTTCAAACCTATATTTTGAAACCTAAGTTTTGGAATCTGGGCTGCCAAACAAGCCCTAAATCGTTAGGAAAAAGCACATTTTGTGTTGGTACTTAACCAATCATCCCTTGGCAAGATCCATTTTTGTTTTCCAAACTTTTCTTTCCTTTATTTTAATAAATAATCAAAATGATATTTGAAAATAATATGTTCATACATCATTTACTAAACATTAAGTATATAAGGCAAAAATGTCGCATAAATACTCACATACTCCCCGGGATGCAACATTATCCATATTGTTTCTAATGATAATATTTCAATAATCATTTTTTGAAGATCTCGTACTTGGTAAATTTCTCTTAATTATTCCCCCTCTCTCCATAATCTATTATAATAAATATTTGTGAAATTATAAAAAAAATATTTATAATATTTTTATTGGAAAGAGAATCAGCGGCATAACACTATGTGAGCATAAGACTATTAGTGTCAATTTGGAAAATTGTTAAAAGAATAATTTTACACAATTCAATTCAATGTAAGTATATGAGAGGAATTTTGTTCGACTTACGTGAAATAACACTAAACAAAGTTACCAAACATACGCTAAGATTAGTCAGCGAACAAGAATGGATCACAGAAAAGAAGACAAAAGATTTTAAGAAGAAAATGATAATGATAGATCTAAGAGTGACAGGAGGAAGAACTATTTGCCTCATGTTTTTTAAAAAATAAATAGGGCATCCATTTTGTGAGTTCACATATTTATATCAAATGAGTTATTAATAAAGAGAAAAATAATAGAAGTAAATTTGTGAAATATGAAACTCACAAAAAATGAGTTTACATATTCATGATCGATGATCGATTTATATTCGATGCTCTTTTTACTTTTATTTAGCCATTTTATGTACAATAGCATTTCCTATATATAGCTCAAAACGTGCATATATTGGATCCGTTTGAGAAAGCAGTAGAGAATTATTTTTATGCAAGCTGAGATAAATATGTAAAGAAGATTATCTTATTTTACGAAAAAACACAGTTGAGCTTGCTCCTGAATAAGAGTTAAATGTTGTCAAAACTGAGCCATTATATATCCTTAAATGTAAAGAGTATATCGTTTAATAAATGAATGAAATCAGTTTCAGTCGTCATATCATTCATGATATCTAAACTTTGCATAGGCCAGAATCCGTGACAAACAAAAACGTTAAAGAAGTTAAAATATTATTAAATTATAACATTTATTTTATATATTATTAGGTTGCACTTCCCGGCTCTCGTATAAAAAGCTAAATGAATTATTTTGAGTAAATTTAAAAAAATAACTAATTTATATATTTTTATTTTTCTGAACCAATTCACCCAATTATTAAGCTGATATATATAATGTAATGATATATGTTATATTAATTATGTTTATCTTTTTTAATCTAAAAACAATTAAAATGATACACATAAATATTTTAGAGTATACGTTATATTAAATATATTTATCTTTTTAATCTAAAAATTTAACTAAATCTTATATTGAAGATGGGAGGTAGTATATAATGTTATAAACTAAAAAAATTATTTTTTTTTAAAAAATAATAAATATAAATATTTTAAATTAATTTATTTATTTTCTATTAAAGTGTATTAAGCACATGAACTAAATCTTTGATTCGTACGGTACACAAGTCAATCATAAAGAAGTAATTTATTCCCCTTGATATGATGTTTTGACTTTTGCACTGTTTTTTTTATCAACTTGACTTTGGATTTTAAAGAGCTAGATTTATATCCATTCATGCACGAGTCATAAAGCTATTTTAAAAATTCTGTCAATAATGGAAAGGCGTTGTTGATTCAGAGTCATTTATTATTTAAGGTAATTTTTATTCTGTTTTTCCCTCCCGAAGGTAGATGAAGTTAAGAAACAGAATGCGTTTGGAAACACTAGAATAGTGCAGAAGGCGATCGAAATTGGCGCCCCTTTTTTCCTTCGCCCTCTCAAACTGGTTGGTAGGCACAAAGTTTGCCCACCCAAATAAAGCTGCAAAGCGGAAGATATTTCATTGTTTTTATCCATTTCCCACCATTGCCATGTCATTGCGCCGACGAACCTTGCTCAAGGTCATCGTCCTCGGGGATAGCGGGTATGTTCTTAGGGTTTCTCTGCAAATGCACGCACATCTTTATCTGTGTTTGTGCCTCTGTTAACATGTGGGGTGTTCTGTGTTTTTTTTTTTGTGATTTTCATTTATTGCCAGGGTAGGAAAGACGTCGTTGATGAATCAGTATCCTTCTCCTGTTGCACTTTCTTGATGATGGCCTGCCCGAAGCTTTGTTGTTTGGTGATATAATGTTTGTTCGTTTGTTTTGTTTTTTTCTGCTAATTTACTCGATCTTTGGATTCTGTGTCTTCTTCTTTTGCGTTTTTGGTGGTGTTACGTTAAATTATTGCTCGATATGGTTTGGTTTAAATTTTGGGGGTTATCCTTTGTTGCTTGTTTCTGGGCTGGTCCCTGTTATAATAACCATGCAGTAGTTTACTGATCCAGTGAGATATAAAGGCCTATCGATTTAATTTTAAGGACATCTTTTCGCTTCTTCCTCCTTGGCCGTAAGATATGTGGACTATTAACTGCATTAACAGATACGTGCATAAGAAGTTTAGTCTGCAATATAAAGCTACCATTGGTGCTGATTTTGTCACGAAAGAACTTCAGATTGATGATAAACTCGTCACATTACAAGTGGGTTTTCTAGTTTCATGGAATATCAACTTTGTGCTTAATTTATTATGAAGTTTATTATAAAAGTTGTGTATTGCGATGCATGATGTGTCTGTATGGTAGGTATGGGATACTGCTGGCCAAGAAAGATTTCAGAGTCTTGGAGTTGCATTCTATAGAGGGGCGGATTGCTGTGTCCTAGTCTATGATGTCAACGTCATGAAGTCTTTCGATACCCTTGACACTTGGCATGAGGAGTTTCTCAAACAGGTTCTTCATATTCTTTATCTTGATATTGTAGTTGTATACTTCATTGCATCCTGACCATGTCTGAGGCCCTGGAAAACTTTTAACCATCACAGTTTATCCTAAACAGTCTGAGCCGTGTTGTGAGCCCATGAGAGACAGCTAGAGATGTAATTTTGTATCTGTATTTTTTAATCCTACTTTCCCATCTCATTATAACCTTATTTATAGAGAATTTCTTATTTTACGTCTTACAACCTAGCCTGTTAACTAGTGGATTCTTGATTGGGCCTGGAACCATAATTGGGAAAGGGACAAGGAATGAGTAAATAAAAGTAGACAATTAGTTTGCTTGGCTTAGTAGAAGAATATTTAAAAATGTTTATTTTGAGATGCCAACTTTCCATTTAGCTTTATGACTATAAACAAGGTCATTTTTTAAATCTTGGGTAAACGAACTGATTTGACATTGTTAACCTTTCATCTCTCCAATAGTTTTTTTTGGTGCATGTTTTTTTTCTTGGGGGGGCTTTTGTTGTGATTAGAGGTGACCAAGGTTAGATAGGGAATCATTGTGATGCTGAAGAAGAAATTTATTTTCGACTCACCAATAGGTGATATCCGTTTTTTTTTATTCCGCTCACTGTTTTTAACATCAAATATTGAATTATGAAATGTGAGAATTTGTTTTTCCATCTTTGAATATACTTTTAGTCTTTGCTACTGAGTAAGAGGTTAATGAGCTTTTATAGAATACTATGGCTTCCCCATGTTCATTGCTTTTATTTAAAATATGATGATATAATCAACTGTTTCCTTCATACCTTGTCTCTGTTTTATGGATCACTTTCTTCATGCTCTACTGCTTGATGATGAAACGGTGTAAGTTAGACATGGCAGTGAGGAAGGCTTTTTAATTAATTTTGGTAGTACGTATTTGACATTCCATTTACTTTTTGAGAAGATACTAATAAACACGAAAAAGGGATGATATATTACACGGCTCATATTTTAGTATTCTAGATAATGACAAACTGATGTACTAATCTCTGTATAATAATGAACTGATATCCCAAGTTCTAGATGATTATAATTTAAAATGGATAGTTGTCTCATTTATCTTTACTACTCCCTCAAGTTGTATCACTTATCCTACAACACTTTGATGGGGTCATAGGGTTTTCAACAAGTTAAAATAAGGGTGGTTCTCTGCGTTCAACATATGTTGACACAATGCAGCAATTTATAACAGCTACGAACTTCACAGTTGTTTTACTTTGTTGTTTATTTTTGTATTTATGCTTTGGTCTAAACATTTTTCTCTGTCTTCCTTTTCTCATGGAGGTAAGCTTTGAATTCTTATTTTAATTGTAATACAGGCAAACCCTCCTAATCCAAGGTCATTTCCATTTATATTGCTTGGAAACAAGGTTGACATTGATGGAGGGAACAGTCGAGTGGTATGCAGATGCTATTGAACTTCTAGTTTTCCTTAAATAATGTATAATGTCTAATAAACTGATTTTCAGGTTTCTGAGAAGAGAGCGAAGGACTGGTGTGCTTCAAAAGGGAATATTCCCTACTTTGAGACTTCTGCCAAAGAGGATTTCAATATTGATGATGCCTTCCTTTGTATTGCCAAGACTGCTCTAGCTAACGAGAATCATCAAGACATGTAAGTAAATGATAATATGTAGAAAAATGATATTAGTTGTCAAGTCATGAATTATGCACTTCACATATAGCAACTATGCTGTGAAACATGTTATCAGCGTCAAAACAAGCAAATGTCAGTGTCAAAATATGGATAATAGTGGTTAAGGCAAAAATCATTATGGCTATGGATGGAAAGATTGTTTGCCAGTCTCATCTTCATATCTCCTTACAATTATCATGGAAGGACATCAATATTCCTTCCTGGAACTCTGTCTAATACCTTCAAATGATTCATTTCCTTGGGTGTGTGTATACTTCTGCATCTGCTTGTTTCCCAGAACGCTTTCTTATATATTACACTGCATGTATTGCAAGCATGTTGCTCATGCATAGGTGCTGTGCATGTAGATGTGACCTTATTTTCTGTAGCTGTCATATGCTAAATGCTAGGTACTTGTGGTATTATTAGGCTTCGTGTCATTGTTTGTACTGGATATCAGGAAGAGTTGGAATCAGGGATTTGGACGTGAATTTAGTGGAATGGAACAGGTGGCTGTTTTTTGTGTTTGATCTGGGTCCTTGGTATTAACCATTTGATTGTACGTAAGTTCCTACTCAAGTTTGACCATTCCACTGTAACCAAAAGAAAGTAGTGGGTTGGTTAAAGAGATGTGGACATGTGGTTACTTACTGGTGAGAGTAAGCCACTTCCCATATGAGAAACAAACCTGCCGCATCCTTTTGTTGGGACTAGAAAACAATATTCTTACATTAAAACAGGTTGATATGGTTTTGTTGGCTCTCTATTTGCCTTTTGCTGTCAATGTTGGGAATGTCTATGTATTCGTTGATTTTCTTGCATCTTTTGGGTTGTTTGATTATTTTGTTGGCTCTCTATTTGCTTTTTTCTGTTAATGCAGGGGATGTCAATGCACTCATTGAATTTCTTCCATCTTTTGGGTTTTTTGATTGACCCTTTTAGTGTGTAGTTATTTAGAGATAGGTCAAGCTTTTTTTTTTTTTTGCCGAAAGATAGGTCAAGCTATCTATATCATGATGGTAAAACTTGTCAATTTATTTGCTGATTTTCTTGAGTCTGTGTATTAGCTTAAAAATACATGCCATATTGTTTGAAACCAGTTAACTCATGTAAATTTGTGTAAGCTTGGAGATGTTCGTTTTCAGCGTAAAAAATGTTTGAACCCAGCTAAAAGCAACTTCAACAGGCTCATATGAGAAGCCAATCTAAAATAAGCCTTATTAGTCTTTTGAAGTGTTAATACCAAACAAGATGAAGTGTCGAACAGTGCTTTAAGGTCTGGTTAACTTGCTTCCCATGATCCCATTTCCGTGCCTTTGTTATGCACCTCTGCTTTCAGCTTTCCACGTCCCAGCCAATGACAGAAACACAACCTGTCTTCCAAGAGAACCGTCGGACACTTTATTTGTGTCTAATAATTGGTTATATTGAATGACTATTCATATGTAAACTTCATTAGAAACTTCATGTTGAGTGTTGTGGAGATATAACTAAATTGTCAAGAGAATTACTAAGAGGTTTCAAGAAGAGACTTAATTATTCAAAAGTCCCGATGATGGGCGAGGAGTATAAACTTATTGTCATTCATTGTAAACTCTTCAAGTGTTATTGGGCTTTTAGGTGGTTAAATATCTTTTTTGGGGCTTTGTAGTAATTCCCCCAATTTCTTTTGAAACTAATGTTAATTTCATTTGAATATCTCTTGGCATGTATTCTGTTTTTCTCTAGTATGTGTAGTATAATCATATATATTTATAATAGAGGGAAACAAGTTTGACAGCATTATCTATACAATGTGTTCTCTGGTTTCCTAGACTCTAAATACTATGATTGAATCTCAAATGCAGATATTTTCAAGGGATTCCTGATGTTGTTCCTGAGAATGAGCAAAGGGGTGGTTGCGCATGTTGATATGGAATGGCCTAATGATTCCACTGCTTCATCTTCGAAGCTGTGGTCCAAATTCTTCAAAGTTCAAATTCCTTTTCGTCCCCCGAGTGATTTCCCCCTTCGTGTAAACTTTTGTATGCTATGCCTGTTTATTTTGCCCCCTTCTTTATTTTATTTATTTATTATTCACCACGGGGTTGTTTTGTGAGGATTGAGAAAAAGTTTCAAATCTTTGCTTTTACAGTTAAATAGTCTCCATTTCGATGTGAATGGAGATTGCTAGGCTTCACTGTTGATGTTGGGCATTTTCTTTACAATTCTTTTTAGCATCAAATATGTCGATATTGATATTTAAGTTATTTCTAGAATAAATACCTGTGGTTGCGGGCACATCAACATTGATTCTACTAATTGACATACTAATATTTCTTTGCAAGTAGCATGATTTATTTATTTCTTTTGACGGGCAGATGAGAATATTTTTTTAAAAAAAATACTACCCACCTCGTTGATTTTTTTAAGAGATTAAGTAAGTTAACATAATTACTTTAAAGTTGTTATGTTTATGATTTTTTTTTAAAATCAATTTGTATAGTTTATAAATTAGTATATAATATGTTGATATATAAAGAAATGTTTTAAAATGATTTATTTAGTTTTTTTCAATTTTTTCAAAAAAAATATCAATTGGTACTTATAGTTACAATGAGATTTGAACTTGTGACTCTATAGTTGTGGTAGAACTCTTTACCATATTGACTAATCGTATCGGTAAAAAAAAAATTACACAGTGTATACATGGAAAGCTTGTGTTAAAGTGGTGGTAGTTTTATTCAATTTTTAATTTGGTATTTATATATTCTCTACTCTGTGTAATTTTTAAATTTTACTCTTTTAACACTATTAAACCCAATAATTGTTATGTTGGCATTATTAGAAACTAATTGTGCTAACAACCTAAAATTAAATTATCCAATAAGTAGAGAAAGTTGCATTTGCATATTTATTAAATTAAAAATTAGAGGAAAACGTAGTTGACAAGCATTTTTTATTGTCACTGCTTCAATTAAGTGAGCATCTATCTTCATTAAATAATTTATGTACATATTTTTAAGGAAATAGTCAGGTAAAATTGTTTACATCATTTATATCATATAGCTACGTGCCCTACTTTTAAATATTATCATTTAATAATAAATACATTTGAAAAAATAGGACTTGTATGATTAAAGAATATGACATAACTTATACAAGGAATTTGTTGTAAATATGATTTTTCTTTAATATGAGACATTATTATAATTATGAGTGATATTTTTTAAAACAAATTAATAACCAATATTCTAAATAAAATCATTGCTTTTATGATTAAATGAACTATTGACGTATTCTTTAATTTAAATTTTAAAACACAATCATGTTTTTCTTTATCAATAAAAAGCTTTAATTTAATTAAAAATAAAAATTAACGTTTCCACGTTTCATATACTTTGTTTAAATTAAGAAATTATGCTTTACCAAAAAAGAAATTATGGTCATTCGAAGGGTATTATAATTCTCATTAATGTTAAAATATATATCAAATTCATTTGTAGCTCTTGGTAACTTTGTTTTGTTTCTGAATGTAGTCATTTCTAATACTGGTTGGACCATTATATCCTTCATAAAACTAAAAACTGGAGAGGCATTATTCTATGTCAACCTTGACTTTGTTTTCAAGGTCAACCTCTGCAATGCTTTTGATGGGTTCAAAGACACAGGAGATCATTGATTTAATTATAAATGTCTCAATTCCACTATTTCATTAGTTATTAAATCTTATTCATTCTCTTGGAACCACAAATATACGGCAGCTTGTATCAATCAAGCAATTTGCGCATGTGGTTTAGTAAGATGAAATGAGATTTATCCCTGCTTGGATAAGAGAGAAAAAGAGGGAGGAAGGAAAAGTTGGAGAGAAAATAGGGTGTGGATCCCACCACATTTTCTCCCCAACTTTTCTCTCCACACATGGAGAGAAAACTCTTTTTTCTTATCTACCCACATGTTCTTTTATTACTTTTTCATTGTAACTAATTAAGTTTAACATATAACTTTTTGTTAAATTCTGACTATGACTTTCTTTTTTTAAAAAAATAAGATTTAAGATAAATTCTAATATCTAATTTATTTTTTAATTGATTACTAAAACCTCACAACCTTAAAAAATATGATATATACTTATATAAGTTATTTTGTTTTGAAATATAATAATCCGAAAAGATATCTTTAATAAATTATTTAATGATATTAATGTTAATATAATTTTTTATTATCATATCTAATTTGACATTATACTTTATATATTTTAAGGATACTTTACTTGTTACTATTTATCAAAAGATTTTTATTTAAGGATATTTTAGTCATTCAACCATTTGCCCATTTTCTTTCCTCTCTGTTTTCTCTCATCCATCCAAATATGATGGGTGATAATATTTTCTCTTCACTTTTCTCTTCTCTTCATTTTCTTTCCTCTCAACTTTTCTTCTCATCCAAGCAGAGCCTTGAGGTGTGAGGATCTATACATATCCTTAAATAAAATTCTAAATAATTGTAAATTCGTGAAGTCTACCTTCCTTCGGTTATTTCCTCCGTTATTTCCTCGTAAGCTCACGATCGTTGTTTGAGAATCTGTTGGGAGAAAGAAGTTTATGAATTCCGAGAAGAATTTATGAATTTTAAGATTGTTTTTATAGATATTGAGATGGTTTTTATGGATTTTAAGATGGTTTTATTTTAACTTACGTGTACCGTTGAAAAGAAGTTCTTCCAAAAACATGATTGTTATACCCTTTTTATTTCTTTTGCTTTTCCGTTACTTGAAAGAAAATTCCAAATGATGGATAAACCAACAATGAAGGAGAATCGTCTGGTAGTTCATATTTTTCATTAATATGTATTATATATTCTTGATCATAATTATTTAATTTCTATTTTTAATTAATTTAAGGAATAATATATTTTATTTTAAAATATGCTTTTAATTAATATTTTATTTTTAAAAATATTTAATTAATTTTTATAATATATTTTTAATTACAATTATATACTTTTTTAATCAATTTATAATAATATAAATTAATTACAATGTATTTTCATTTATTTTTATTTTATTACAATATGTTTGTTAATTAAAATAATTTTTTCCTTAGTATTAATAGGGTATTAATGAAATAATAGAAATTATATAGAGGTATAATTATCTTAAAATTTGGTTCCCCTCCAAAAAACCTCAATTTGGAGGGCAGCCAAAATGGGGGTAATGAAGGGGAGGGGAAGGTAAATTTTAGCTCCCCTCCCCTCTAAATTTGTAAGCCAAATGAGGGAAGGGGATCATTTTCCATTCCATTCCATTCATCCCTCCCCTCCAACCAAACACAGCCTAATAGTCGTATTCCAAAGAGTTTGGTTCCTTTCGCTCCTTCATTTTCAATTTGCGACGTGGGTCTTCCTTGTCCTTGTTTTTTAATAAAGCCTTCTCCAACTCCTCGGCTATGTTTGGTTTGATGGAAGGGAAAGGAAGGGAATGGATAGGAGGGAAAGGAAGGGGATGGAAGGGTATAAGATTACCTTGTTTGGTTTAGTTAGAAGGGGAAGGAAGGGAAGCTTTTTAATGATCTTTTGTTTGGTTCAGGAGGGGAAGGGAGGGAAGTTAATGACCAATTTACAATTTTACCCTTATATGTTGATTTATATTTATTTACTTATACAATTTATTTAAATTAGCTTTTACTCATAAAAATTAATCCCTCATTTTATTTAATTAATTAAAACAATTATTAAGGTATTTCATTCATATAATTTATTTAAATACTTAAAAAAAGATTTAAATAATTTATTTCCTTCATTCCCTACCCATATCTCTACTTACAAGTATTCCAAATAAAGTAAAACTTATTCTCAGGAAATATTGAAAAAAATGAAGACTAGAAAAACTTGCTCTCTAACTACATCGCTTCTTATATTTACGCACATTGAAGTAGATATGAAGATTGGAAAAATGAGGTGTGAGAAATTGGACAAAGAGCATTGAAGGCATATTTGGCATAATATTTTGCATCCCTCCAAAAAATCCCATTTTGGAGGGATGCAAAATAAGGGGAGAGGAGGGATTGGGGAGCTAAAATTTGGCTCCCCTCCCCTCCAATTTTTCATACCAAATGGGGGGAAGGAATCATTTTTCTTCCCCTTCCATCCCCTTCC
>JANTPZ010091961.1:0-19540 GCA_025593235.1 Vachellia pachyceras
GCTGGCACAGGAAGCTGATAATCTGGCAGAATTTTGGATGTTTGTGAGTTAGCGACTGACATATTGCCACATATAGATCTACGGATCCATTTATTTTCTAAATTTTACATCGTTCGATAGCGATATTCGATTCCTCTGGAGAATTAAAAAAATTAAACTACATGGAATTATTACACTTCTGGCTTTTTGTCAATGAAGAAGCTTTTGCATGTGGGTCTTGTGTACTGTGTGTCCCTCGTTTCTAACGTAAAGACTCGATGCAACTCAAATTATATATTCGATCTGGATTCTGTTTATTACCCTTTCAAACTTGTATGCTTTCGGAGTTATGAATTAGATGCAAATATATAGAAAAATTCAAACTTAGTAGAGGGTTTTTGGAAAATATGAATCATATCATCCATGATTACTTTTTCGTTGATGGTGTCTCTTTGGTGCGTTTCTTTGTCAATGAGAAAAGGAAAGCACTTAGTGTAGAAGGACACGGAAGCCTCCTTTGGAACAGGACCCCTCTTGTTTGACGTTAGGACCCTCCACTATAGCAACTAGCAAAATGAATGATGACTAGTACAGTAGTATTGTGAGTTTGTTGTGTGTTTGTTTTTTTCATAATTTTTTTTGTACATGGTTACTGAATTTTAGTGTTATTGAAACTCATATGGGTGCGCTGCGAAAGTAGCTAGATGAAATTGAGACATGAAGGGGTATTTAATTCAGTGGTGGGCTAGCTCATAAAGTGAGAGGGTCGAGATTTGAATCACATCTTGTTAAAAATGACTCCATAGTTCGTAGGTTCAACTGGTGAAGGGATTGGGATAATACTCTCACATAAAGGGAGAGGGTTTGATTCTAGGAAATGCCACTTTGTTGTAGCTCCAGTCACGACATTTGGGGAGATATTACCACAGCTTAGTGAAGTTGAGTTGATCTACCTGTATGGCCAGAACAAAGGGCTTGCTTGACATGTTCCAGTGCCCGCATGGACAAGCCCCAGTGGATTATGAGTTACGTGCTCTGCCCTTGGATCGTGGGTGAACCCAACCCCTTTCCTAAAATTCATGTACAAAAAAATAACTTGTAGGGAAAAGCATCGAAATTGTAAAGATTCCTTCATGATTAGCAGATTTTTTATGCATTTGGTAATAAAATCCAGAAAAAGAACGTGTAACTGAGACCCATAGGGTACTTGATACAGTGAGAAAACACAATTAGATCATAAAGTGGAATGACTAAAGTTCGATTCTCATCTTACGAAAAAAACCATGTGAAATGTATTCCGATCATAAGTTTTGGTTCAGATTAATTGGTTACTTGGATACACGATGATATCGTTTAGAAAAAACGCCATATATACAGGCAGGCTAAAGGGTTATTATAGAAGAGATGATGAAAATGAGGCACGGGTAACATTAATGAATCCTTCAACTGGATATAGTTCCCAACAAGAACATATGAAGAAAACAAAAACCTTTCAATATTATAGTTAAAGTTAACCCTTTGGTCGTATTTGGTGAGAACTAATTAAGATATTGTTTATTTCACTCTCCCATATCATCTTTTTTTTTTTTTTGCCGGGGACTCTCCCATGTCATCTTAATAGCTTTTGCGTGGCGTTCCTATTTGGTGATCATTAATATGTTGTATTTCATCATCTTAGTGTTTGTTTGGGAACACCATTTTCTAAACGGTACACACATTCCAATATAAAACCATTTCAAAATCTGTAAAAACCATCTCGACATTCATTAACACCATTTGAAAATCCATAAAACCATCTTGACATCCGCAAAATACTTTTGAATCTGTAAACTCATTTCTCCCAACGGACTTCTCATAGTATACTGTGTTGTATAATTAACGACAAAAGCAATCCTCTCTGTGATATTGAATTAAAATAATTATGGATGGACTTGGATGAAAATATAGCTTCACGAGAGATTTTTCGACCCTTATTTTACTTAAAATCATTGAGTTTTATTTTTATATAACAAGGAAATTAATCTAACTAATAATTCAGGAAATTACAGTTTAACCAGCTACACAAACCCAAGAGTTCCACGTGTATTGGTACTTGTCAAGAATTTATTTCTAATATAATGTATTATCACAATCAATTGTGATAATCGTTAATTAATAATTAATAATGCTGAAAAAGAGTCACAAGCTTCCCCTATGACGGGGTCCACCAAAACCTGATTCAGCTGATGGATCAATATCGCAGGGTTTTGGAACCAGTGTGCTCTCTGATTTTACCTTTTTTTTAACTTTTTTATTTTAAATATTATTAGCACCATGTGGAGCCATCCAAAATCCACCTATATGATAAATTAATTGGATTTAGTAATATTAAATTTGTTTGGGAACTCCGTTCATAAAATGATACACGTAAAAAGAGATAAAATTATCTCAAAATCCATAAAAATCATCTCGAAATCTATAAAAATCATTTTGAAATCCGCAAAACCATTTAGAAATTCGTAACCTTCTTCCCCACAACGGAACTCCTTTCTCTCCCAAACACACCCATTGTTAATGGAGATCTCTAGATCGCAAACCAAAGATGGATCCAACACAACCACTTGAGTCAATAATGATTTCTTTTACGTCAAATTCCATCTAAAATATCAATGGATTTAAGTTTAATAAAAATAAGTAATTTTTCACAAGGTGGTTACGAATATATAAATATTCAAATTTGATAAAAAATATATTTATATTTAATATTCAACGGTATCAGCTTGTTTCTACGCAGATGATTCGTTTCGCTAGAAAACAAATTGCTTCCAAAGTGTTAATTCAAATAAGGTCCTTTTCGTGACTACCGTTGGTTTTCCATTAGAAATCTGTTGACTCTTATTTTCAGTATGGTCCACATATTTGATATATCCATGTTAATATAAAAGTATCTATCAATATCAATTAAATATGAAATTCATGAAAATAATATACCTCATTAATCAGTTCTTCATTCTAAACTTAGTTAACTAATTTAGAAAAGTTAAGAAAGTTAAATAAATTACTTCAAAGTATTTATATTTATCATTTTTTTTAAATTAACTTGTGTGATTTATAAATTGAAATTGAATATAAATGATACACAGACAGACCATATAATATATACTACAATGAACTAATTTATTTAGCTTTCATAATCTCTACAAATTAGTTAATTAGTTCTTACGTGAGTACAGCATAGATGTCCCGTTTATCACACCTAAAAAAAAATAGTCTTATGAAAGTATAAGGTTTATGATACAACTTTCACTATTTATTTAGGTTTTAATCTTGTCATAGCTTCGTTTAATGTGTGAAAAGACAAAAAGGTTGTATTAGAAATGTTGATCAAATTAATAATGGAGGTGATGACCCAGACAAAAAAAGAATAGTCTGGAATATAAAGGAATTTTTTCCGGTTTACAGTATTTTCTGAATGTGTGAAGTTGGTGACACTGTTGAAGGAATGATATCTAAGGACTCGTTGGGTTTTCTTGTTGGAAACCTAGGTTTTACCTCAAAACTTAAGTTTTATTTTAATACTCAAATTTTTTCAAAACATAAGTTTTGTAATAAAATATATATTTAAAATTTAAATTTTGAAAAAAACTATTTTCTTATCAAATCACAAACTCTTTTATAATAAATTTTCTTTTTTCTCTTTTTTCTTTCTTTTTTTTATCTTTCCTACTTACTTTTTGTCTAAGAATCCGTAAAAGTTATTCTCACAACAACTTCCAAATTAATTTTTTAAAACTTACGTTTTACCTCAAAATCCGTAAAAGTTATTCTCCACCCAACTTCCAAATAAATTGTAAGTACTTCTCTTTCCCCTAATAGGGTTTACAAATTTCAGAATCTTAAAATTGGGCTTTTTTAAAAAAATGCATTTTGTTTCATTTGACCGATCAAAATTTGGCCTTGAAAGCAACATTCCTAATGCGTGGAGGCTTATTAATGAATAAAACAAAAGCATTGGAGTTTTCACTATTTTTTATCGTTTAATGAAAACCTAATTGATTTGTTTTTTTTTACTAGGATGAGGGTATAGGCAGAGTTAATTATTAGCGAAGCCTCAATTTAAATTAATGTCAACTAAGAAAGAAGCTCAAATTTTCTTAATTTGGAGGATCAATATTGAACTAGACAAAGACAAGCTAGCATGATTGCTCCAAATTAAGAAATCTTAAAGGTTGGTTTTAACATGAAGGGGCTACGTACTTGTATTAATGGACAGGTCATAGTTCACTGCCAATGAATTAGGTCAATATATAAAATTTTAAAATATTATATTGACTCTGCCAAAGGCCGATGGATGCTCTTTGATCACTACCTTACTGTCCAACTATGGGAGTTTGGCTTCAAAGCTCACAAAGCAACAATTAGTAAGGTGGCAGTGTGGGTCAGGATTTCTAAAATCCCTATGGAATATTACGATGAAGAAGCTTTGTCGTGTATTAGAGATAGGATTGGTAAGACCATCAAGGTGGATATAAACACTTCACGCCAGTTACGGGGTCATTTTGCCAGATTATGTGTGTTAGTGGAATTAGGACAACAACTTATATTTGGTTTTAAGCTAGATAGGGAAGATCATTTCTTAGAATACGAAGGTTTGCATCTTCTTTATAACAAAATGTGGCATTTATGAGTACTGGCAAGAAACATTCCCTTTGAGGAATGCTGCTAATGTTGCAAAAGAGGAAATAAGGGATCAAGATGCTCAGAAACAACAAGGCACCGGGGCTCAAGAACTGGTTCAACAGTCTGACCAGTGGAAGGTAGTGGAAAAACACTGGTACCGGAGAAATAGAGACAAAAACGGAGACCAAACACTTGACGAAAACGGGATCGCGTTTTGAGGTCCTAAATGACGTCGCGCTTCATGCAGAGACAAACCGTGATTTTCAACCGATTAATGGGGAGCCTGCATCAACTATGGTGAAGCATGGTCAGAGGTCGCGTCTTCGTTAGAACAGCTCTAGAGGACATCCGAAAATGGGGGCTGAAAAGCCAAGGCGCAGTGCTACGGATGGGACAGATGGAGTGGGCCAAATGGTTTAGTTGAGGGATCACAGTGTGGCAGAAGTGGAAGGCCGAGAAATGCATGAGAAATGATTAAAATGCTGTCAAATCATCTGAGGGAACAGTGCTCCTATTGATACTTGGGGAAGATCGCTGCGAACCAGGAGAGACAGTGCTGACCGAAGCTTTCAACGTTCAAAAACTCTAGGCGGACATAACGTTGGACTCGGCTGATGTAATGCTGGACCAGGTAGGCTAGTTGCTGGACCAGGCGGATGTTGTGGACTCTCTCAACGCAGGCCCAATTAACCACGGGGACACCATTATGGGTAACGCTTCTCATATGGATGGTGACGTTGGGCTTCCATTTGAGAGCCCAAACTTCCAGGATGAGGGCCACGGCGAATTTGGTTCACATGAATGCCACGAATTCGTCCCGGAATCCCAGCAGCTGTGAGGTTATGTGCTCTATTCAGGTTCTTTTATTTTAATTAATTTATCAATGATTAAAATCTTTTACTGGAACTTAAGGGGTGCTTGTGGAAAGGGGCTTTTGAGAAATTTAAAAATGGTCATTAATGATCCTAAGCCTTGTTTAATTTTTTTGACTGAGATTAAGTGTAGAAATATCTCTCAACTTCCCTCTTTTAGTAGTTTGGGATTTAATGAAATCAAATGCATTCCTAATGAAGGTAGATCAAGTGGATTAATTGAGGCTTGGAAGACTGGTAACATTTCTGTTAAAATTATTGAAGAAAATAGATCATTCTTACATTGTGAATGCTTTGCAGTTGGAATTCCTAAGTTTTTAATTACTGTTGTTTATGCTATTTTTCACTCCAATTATAGACAATTGCTTTGGGGAAGGTTAGAGACTTTGACTCCTAGCATTTCCATTCCTTGGATTGTTTATGATGACTTTAATGATATTCGTTGTTCTGATGAACGAGTTGGAGGCTCTGTTGCAAATTTAGCTCGTACGAACTATTTTAATGACAGAATTATGGCCTGCAATCTGATTGATCTTGGGGCTGTTGGCCCAAAATTCACTTGGAAAGGGCCTTGTCTATCTGGTTACTTAAGATTATATGAAAGGCTTGCAAGGGCTCTGATTAATTCTCCCCCCTTAGCTCTTATGCCGGATTGTTTCCTCAGAGTGCTTCCTCGGACTAAATTTTTTTATCATAACCCTCTAATTCTTTCCTTGGGTTTGAGGGAGCAAAATCTTCATAGGGATCGTCCCTTCCGTTTTGAGGCTATGTAGCTGACTTGTAGTGACTTTCAGAATTTCCTATCTACCAATTGGGAAGAAAGTGTTGATCTTGACACAAATATGAAGAATTTGAAAATGCTTCTCCCTACTTGGAACAGAGAGATTTTTAGCCTCGTTGAGAAAAGGAAAAAATATTATGGCTCGCCTGAACGGTATTCAAATGTCATCGTCTTACCCTTATTCTAATTTTTTGTAATCTTTGGAGAAAGATTTGCAGCAAGAATTAGAAGAGGTTCTTAAGCTTGAAGAGATCAAATGGTTCCAAAAATCTAGAGTTGATTGGATGGCTCAAAGGGATCATAATACAAGATACTATCATCTGAAAACTAATGCCAAAAGAAGAAGGAATAAGACCCGAGCCTTAAAGGATGTTAATGGTCACTGGATAGAGAAAGAAGACGAGCTGAAGGATCTTGTAACTCATTATTTTCAAAAATTGTTCTTTGCAGAGGAAGGGGACCCATCTTCTATTAACACTATTACTAAATTTCCCACCATCGATCATTCCCTCATTACCTTGATAGGTAAGACTCCTAGTGATGAGGAGATTTGGAGAGCGATATTTGATATGGGTCCTTATAAAGACCCTGGACATGATGGGTTTTCTCCAATCTTCTTTCAAAAAAATTGGAATACAGTGGGTAAGACTGTTTTTAAATTTGTTAAGGATGTTTTCAAGAGCCATATGGATTTGACAGAGGCTAATAAAACTCTAATTGCCCTTATTCCCAAAAGGGATAATCCTGAGAGAGTTGAGCATTTTTGCCCGATCTCCTTATGCTCTGTTCACTATAAGTGTGTTATGAAGATTATTGCTAAACGAATGAAGATGATAATGAATAACCTTATATCTCCTTTCGAGGCTGGATTTATACCAGGCAGTCACATACAGGATAACATCATTATAGGGCAGGAAATTTTGCATAACATGGATAAAGCCAGGGGCAGGAATGGCTACATGGCTCTAAAAATTGATCTTGAGAAAGCTTTTGACAGGATCACTTGGAACTTTATGAAGTTAATTCTACAAGAGATAGGCATGGAAGAGTGTGTTATTAGCCTTCTAATAAAATGCATTTCGTCTACTTCCTACAATGTCTTATGGAATGGATCATGCTCTGATTTTTTCTCCCCAAAGGTCTGCGTCAAGGGGATCCTATCTCTCCTTTTTTGTTTGTACTTTATATGGATAAGCTATCTCATATTATATCCAATGCAGTGGATGCTAATCATTGGCAACCCATTATTATTTCTAGAAATGGGCCTTCCATTTTTCATCTTATGTTTACTGATGACTTCCTCCTTTTTTGGGGAAGCCTCGGATAAGCAAATCTCAATTATGATGTCTTGCATGGAAAAATTTTGCCAGGCTTCAAGGGCAAAAGTTAACAAGGAGAAGTCCTCCATCTTTTTCTCCAAGAAAGTTCCAACTGGGACGAGAAGGAAAATTCAAGATATCTCTGGCATGAAGGTTTCAATTGAAATTGGGAAATATTTAGGCTTTCCTTTTACCAGGAGAAGAAGGCCTACTGAAAAATTTCAATACATTGTGGATAGATTTAAAACCAGATTAACCGCTTGGAAGGCAAATTGTCTTTCAGTTGCAGGTCGCATCACTCTGGCTAAATCGGTGCTTAGCTCTTGCCCTCTCTACCTTATGCAAGTGGCCAAGGTTGCTTTATCTATTTGTACTGAAATTGAAAAGATACAACACAACTTCATATGGGGTTCTGAGAATAAAAGGGGTTTCCATCCTATGCGTTGGAAGATTCTCACTCTTCCTAAAACTCATGGGGGTCTTGGCTTTAGAAAGTTACAATCCATGAACCGTGCTTTTGGGGCCAAACTAGCTTGAAACCTCCTTCAGGGTAATCAAGGCTTATGGGCTGATTTTTATAAAGCAAATATATGCTTAGAAATGATCAAAACCTCTTCAATTCTCAACTAGGAGACTCCAACTTATAGCTCTTTATGTATGATCAGCAAAACCTGGTTGACGATGGTATTAAATCGCAGGTGAAGAACGGAAATATGGTGAGATTCTTTTCTGATGTCTGGTTACTTATGGGGAAGAAAATCAACTATTTGTGTTCAAGACCCCTTTCCCAAGAAGAGGAATGTTCCAGAGTGGCTGATTAGGTGATCAATGGAAGATTGGACTATCATCATTTGGAAAACTTGGTTAATGGTGATGTGATTTCCAGCTTAATCAACTCTATCCCTCCTCGTCCCGATGCTGGCAATGATATTATGATCTGGGGACACACTAGTACCGGAAATTTCACGGTCAAGAGTGCTTATTTTTCCATTTAGATTGATCCGCCCAATATGTATAGCCCTATCTATAAGTAGATATGGAAATGGAAAGGAGTGGAGAGAATAAAGGTCTTTCTTTGGAAAACCTTTCATAATAAACTTCCAACTAATGCCTGGAGGAGTTCATGGTCTAATGTTTCACCTTTGTGCCAATTTTGCCATGAAGAAGAGGAAACAACTTTACACATGCTTAGGGATTGAAGTTATGCCAAGGAAATTTGGTACAAAGCTGTTTATCCTCCCATATTACAAATTTCTTTTCCAATCCCTTACGCGATTGGATTGCTATGAATCTTAAGAGGAACTTGGGTTTAGAGTCCATTTGTAATTGGGGCCTTTTCTGGGGAATGGCTTGCTGGGTTTTATGGTTATGGAGAAATAAGGAGATTTTTTATATTCACTTCAACAAACCTCCTGATCCCTATAACACAATTAGCGTGACTTGGAAAATCTACGTTCAAAGTGACGACATTTTGGAGGTGAGGCCTGATACGAATACCATTCGCCCTCAACAGTGGATACCACCTGATAAAGGTTGGGTTAAGGTCAATGTTGATGGAGCTGTGGCCAAATACTCCATGAAGGCAGGTTGTGGAGGTGTCATTAGGGACCCTTTGCGTTCTTGAATTATAGGGTTCGCGAAACATCTGGGACTTTGTGACTCCTTTGCTGTTGAGGAATGGGCAATTCATAGAGGTCTCCAGTTAGCTTCTGAATGTGGTTTCAGGAATATAGTCATTGAATCAGATGCTAAATTATTAATTGACATGCTTAATTTTGACTGTATGCCAATTAATGCTGGGTTGCTTTTCATGGAAATTAGAGAACTCACGTCAAGGGAGCAGAATGTGATCTTTCAACATATTTTAAAGGAGCTAAACCGCTTGGCAGATGATCTTGCTAAGGAGGCTATCTCCTCCTCTTTTATTTATCACTCGTGCCCGCGTCACGATCAAGCATTGTACGCGAATGATCGATTGGGATCTTTTCCCCATTTTATGTAACCTCTTCTAGTTTTTGAGCTTTATGCTCTTGTTTTATATAAAAAAACTTCTCGAGCTATCTCACCCACCATTTTTAGGTGCGCGACGTGGGTTGGATCCGGATTAGTGAGGCGAAGCTCCAGACCGGGCGGGAAATAAAAAAAACTTCTCGAGCTATCTCATCACCACATAATAAAGCTGGTTGTGGAGGTGTGATTGAGGACCATAAAGGGGCATAGATTGTGGGCTTAACACATATGTTGTGATTTTGTAGTGTGTATAAAGCAGATGAATGTGGTGTTTTAAAGGCCTCTCTTTAGCCTGGGATTCTGGCTCCAAAAGGGTCATTTTTATTTGGTACATAGTGGAGTTACTCATGTCTTTTGTGGCACGATCTTTATGAAAATTAAGAGAATGTTGGGGTTAAATTAGGAAGTATCTCTAACTCATATCTCAAGATATGTTAACTGTGCTACAGACTCATTAGCCAAAAGAGGGATTTTTACCACCTCTTACTAGGACTCTCCTCCTCCTGACTTGAGGAACATGGTGGTGCAGAACAATTGCTTGGCATTTAATCCTCTAATAGTTTAGATTTTTTATTTTGGGCTTTTGCCCTCTCTTGTATATAAAAAAATCTTTACCCAAGGTGATTGAATCTAATAGAAGGAGTTAGTCCCTCACAATGTATCGAACAAATGCTTGAAACCTTATTGAGAGAAGTGTCCACATTTGGTGTCTTGAATATGATTGTCTCGCGTGGAACAATGAACAATAAATATGCCTACCAAAATTAAATTCTTTATCCATAGTGCCCATTTTCTTGGTAAAGAAAAATATTTTCTCTTTTGCTTAGGCACATAAATCTCCATAAAGAAAGTGATAAGGAAGATTTATTATAAGGTTGCAAGAAAGGAAGTTATTTATGAAAAGGTCCTAAGAGGTTGTCAATGACAAGTTGAGGAGCACCATTGATAAGTGAAGCAGCTACCATTGATAACTCTTGTGACATTTTCATAAATAACTTCCTTTCTTAGGACCTTACAATAAATCTTCCAAGTAATAATCTTCAAGGTATTTGAACACCTTTTCCAGAAATGATTCAAACGATGGTTAGCTTCGTTAGTAGGGATTAATCTCTTATGTTGAACCCAATTCTCGTTGTAATTTATGGTAGGAAAATCCACTCACCTTTTCTTTAACAAAAATGTTTAGGTGAGCTGGTTTCAATGGCTAAATAAGGCTAAGACATGCTTCTTTGGTCAAACATATTAGAATATGATTTGACCAAGATAGGGGTGAATTGGTCACGTTCAAAAATTAAAACGTAAATCGCAGAAATTAAAATGAAGTCACCGAGAATGCAAAGGAATAATGGACACGGCAATTTATACTGGTTCGGTCCTCTTTGACCTACGACAGTCCTCAGAGCTCCTCTGAGATTTGCAATCCACAAAAAACAATCAACCAGGCTTCACAAGCCTTTACAGTCAAGGAGTCACACTCCCCCTCACTAAATGCAAGAGAACAGAGACTTTCACTCTCTGTTTTTCCACAATCTCACAACCCAATAATCTCAAGGCCCCGTCCTTGAGTTTCTCACCGAATACAAGAATAAATCACAAGTTTAAACTCTCAAAAGAGTAGATATGCTAATCACTGAAGATCACATAATGATTTTGAATGTTTTCAGAAGACAAGAGATCGTATGAGTAAAAGCGTTGTTGATCGTCGTCTCTTTCCTTCTTCAATGCTTCTCTATTTATAGTTAGGCTTCATTCAATGTGTCCGTTAAAGAAGATCAAATGCCCGTTACTCTGATTGAGTAGCCGTTGTCTCTGGTTGGTGGATGCATTAAATGCTGTAATAAATGATTCGTTTGACGTCGACGGAGTCTATAAAGCTTCTGATTACTTCTCATTTGTCGGAGAACTTTAGCAAATGAGCCTTTTCCTATTTCATAGGTTAGTATCCAAGCATTTATGGTGGCAAATGAGTTTTTAAAAACTTTGACAGAAATAAGGAAGGATTTGGTAAAAGTGAGGCTCAGTTGTCAGAAGCTGTTGTCAGATAAAGTTAGGACTCAAGTTCAAGGAATTCATGACTCGAGTTCTATCTCATGGGTTTACATCAATCTGAAACGTTATGTGATAAAACTTCAAGTTTTCAAAGTGTCTGACTCAAGTTAAGAAAACTTTAATCTGGAAACTCGAGTTTATAATGAAAGTTTCATAATGTAGTTTTAAAAACTTTTACTTGGAAGCTCGAGTTTAGAATGCAAGTTATGAAACTATGTTGTGAAACTAGAGTTTTGAAAAGTGAGTAACTCGAGTCACTTAAACTTTAATGCTATAACTCGAGTTTATGTTGGAAATTCCGTAAACTAGTTATGCAACTCGAGTTATATGCTTCTGTAACTCGAGTTTTAAAAGCTTCCTCAGTTGTTCAGGGTCATGAAACTCAAGTTTTATAAACCTGGAACTCGATTTGTCACAACTTAAAGTTGGAAACTCGAGTTGTCCTTGAAAGTTTTGGGAAACTCGAGTTCTTCAAGACTGCAACTCGAGTTCTAGCTCATAAGGTTCCTAGAAAACAGATTTTTAGGTATGTAACTCGAGTTCTAAAAAGGGTGTAACTTAAGTCATGACAACTTGAAGCTGGAAACTCGAGTTTTCCTTGAAAGTTTTGGGAAACTCGAGTTCTTCAATGCTGCAACTCGAGTTCTTGCACGTGAAGTTCCTTGGACAGAAGATTTGAAGCACAAAACTCGAGTTGTAGGAAGATCAAACTCGGGTCATCAAAACTTTTTCTTGGAAACTCGAGTTCTTACTGAAAGTTTTCAAATCAAAGGCATAGAACTTGAGTTTTGGAACATCAAACTTGAGTTTTTGAACTACAAAGACAGTTTTTCAAAATTTCAAAAACATTTCCAAATCCTGCCATATAATCCTTGAATTAAAACTTTGTTATCATCAAAACAATGTATCAACACAGACAAAGATATTCACGAATCACACACGATCAAAATTCTTATATTATAAAACGCATACATTTAACTATAAGTCAATTCCTTACCAAATAAACATTTTGCTTCAATATCCACTTACTTTTGGTTAAAAGGGATGGGTTTTGCCACCTCCTCTCGTTGTATTTAATATAAATAAAAAAGTAGAAATTTTACCTCCACGTACTCTCAAGCATATCTTATATATTATGCAAAAATATATTACTTCCAATGGAAAAAATATATTTTATAGCTAGAAGGAAATTATCTGAAAATAATACAGATTGTGCCTTTAATTTAGATAATTGAAGGACAGCCACATCTTTTGTGATTCGTGACTCAAGCGGGGGACTGCTAGATGGTCAAGTCAAAATTACTCTAGCTGAAGTAGCACTCATGGGTGAATGTATAGCAATGGAAGAAGTGGTGATATATGCTTTATAAAATCAGCTTGATGCACTACCAGAAAAATGACATTTAGCGACGGAAAAATTCATTGCTAAATGGCTATTTTCTTTTAGAAAATTTCCATTTAGCGATAGAAAATATTAGCAACCCTCGTTTTAGCGACGGAAAATAGCCATTTAACGACGGATTTTTCCGTCACTAAATGGCATTTTTCTGATAGTGATGATGTGCTTTTTAAGTATGATAGTCAAACCCTAATCAAGTGTCTTACATAAGCACGTGAATCGCTGCAATGGAGGTTTGATGCCATTTCAAAAGAAGCAAGCTTGCTGCTAATTGGGTAGTTAAGGCTTCGTTATGAGATCATGCCCATAAGTCTGGGCGACTAAATCGCCACCTCAGTTGTCAATGATTTTGGAAGATAATTTTGAAGGGGTTGAAATAGACACAGGATGATGTCAAACATCTATTTAGCTTTTTATCTGTCTTCTATTTTCTCTGGTTGTTAACTTTAGTAGTATTATGCTTCTAATAGTAATAGTTATATTTCTTAAGCAAAAAAAATATTTTATAGCTAAATTATAGTCAATTAACTTTAAAGTTATTGGACATTAATATTCATCAGTGCTAATGAATACCACCATAAGCAACCAATCAATCAACAAGAAATTCATAATTTTTTAATTTCATTAATAATATCAACGGAATGAAAGGGGAAGATGAAGGTATGTTATTGATTTGGATGTTAATCGTTGTATTAAAATAATGATAAGTCATATTATGCGTGTTTGGGAATCAATTGAGAGAAAACAGTTTACGAACTCTGAGATGATTTTACGAATTTCGAGATTATTTTATATATTTTTATATGCTTTTTACAGATTTCGAGATGCTTTTTATTTTGGCTTGTGTGCATCATTGCGAAAAAGTTTTCCCAAACATGCACATTATAACAATCGATGATAGTTAGCTACTCTTTTTAGTACTTTGTAAGGCCTAATTAATTAAATTGATTGGATAAATAAAATTAGTTAAGTTGGTCAATATAACATGTTCTTTCTAAAACACCCTAACCATATTCCCTAATTCGCTTCATCTCTCTTTTCTACTTGATTGTTTTTTGAGGAATATCAAAAGGGTTAATTTGGAATAAACATTGACGAGCGAACTTTTAGTCGTATAAGTCCGCGTCAAAAATTTTTAACCGAATTAATTTAGTAAAGCACCAATCCGGGCCGTATTCACTTTGAGGAGCCAAAAATGAAATTAAATCCTAGTAATTAAATGCGAGTAACCTAAATGGAAAATTAGTTGGAGAAATTTTTTATGCGAATGCTTTGGATTAAACTTAAATTAAAATATTTCTTTTTTTATATTTTTTGAATATAAAAACAAGTAAACCAAATGAAGAAAAATAAACACGATAAACGATGATGAAAATCAATTCTCCAACTCAACAACGTCGGCAATCATCACTTCGATGGATATGGGAGTTAAAACAATGAATTAAAGAATTATAATTAAGCTTTAATCCAACAACCGAGCCACCTCGAATTGCCACAAAATATTTTTCAAACTTCCAATCTACTAATTGCTACCAGAATAGTAAAAAGGAATTAAGGATAATAAACCATTGCTTAATTGTAACTCTTAAATTCAAATAATAGAAATAAAGCTAGCAAAAGATTGTTTAATCCAAGATTCTAAGCCACCTTAGAAAATCACAAAATATTCACTCTAAATTCAATACAATGTGATACCACAACATTATAATTGAAATTAAAGCTATAATCAGTCCAATATCAATTTGCCAAGCAATAATTCCAGTCACAATAATCTCCAACAATATAATCCAACTTAAGAAATTAAAATCGTTCCAACAATTGGAATAACTATCCTAAGACCTAGGAATTGTTAAACTATTATTGGACAGAAAATTAAAGCAACTAAAACTCCCCTTTGGAGACTCGAGTTCATGCCATTGTTATTGAATTAGAGAACCAAATAAGCTAGCCAACAATTGCCATCATGAGTTCCAAGCATCCAAACGCTGCTACTGTCATTTTCTTGGCGGTAATAGCAAGCAGAGAAAATTCGGCAATGACAGGAATGAAAGAAGCAGCGCACGGCGTCCCCCCTTCCTTGCGTGAATGGAATTGATGATCGTGTGCACCTATCTCTTGCTTCTCCTGTGCGTGAATGTGCCTCCAATGGATGGAATCTCAATCAATGCTTGTGGCGGTGTGTGTGTATTCTGGAACTGGGGATAAATGGAATGAGGGAATGAATCAAGCGGCGCTGCAGGCGAAGGGTCAGCGGCTAGATGGAGAAAGGAGTGGGAATTAATGGGTGAAGTGGCGGCTCGTGGAATTGATGGATTTTTTTTTTGGAAATATTTGTTGTGCTGCGCCGCTTGTGGATGAGGGAATCCTCCAAAATGCTCCAGGCGGTCACTTTTGGAATTGAGAATTAATTGGATTGTGGCCTGGATTCTCTGGTAGTGTGGCCCAAATGAGAGAATAAATGGATTAATGATGAATAAATGGGTTAGGTGGCGGCTTGTTTGGAATGGAATTCCCTCCGTGGCCGCTGGAATTAAGGGCTGGAATCCAATTGCCTCCACTTTGTTCCTATATTTCTTAATGCTCCCAGCGTATGGAAATTGGTTTGGGGAATAAAATTAATGGGCTTTTTAGGTGGTAGCTCTAATGATGAATGGATGGGAAAAATGAAATAATGGGCCTAGTGATTGGGCTTGATGTAGGAGAATAGAATACCCAATTTCTTTCAAAGATGCCTACAATAAAAATTGATCTTGAGTAGTATCAAATGTCCTAAAATCAATCATTTAACAAAATGATTAAAAATGTGAACATTTAACTTTGATTAGATTTAATTTCACATAATTGCCATTAATCAAATTTAATGAATTTGAACCAATAAAAGCTCAACAATAAGACCAAAATTCCCTCAAAAAGTTACAAATTCACTTGACAAAATATGATTAATTCAAACATTGATCAATATATGAAATAGATCAAAATTTATGACCAATATCAACTTTTTCAATTAAGTTCTATATTAATAATCGGGCAGAATATTAGTTTAGGATGCAAGGCAAAAAATGATAGTAATTGAAAGTTAACTTTCAAATTAAACCCCTAACTTTTATGAATGCTATTAATTAGCTTCATGAGTGACCAATGGGCATTAAAACAAATTAATCCATAAAAAACTTTAAACAAGAAATTGAAACATCAAATGTCCAAATAGGAAGGGGTTAATTTATTACTATTTTACAACATCTGAGAAATATTTGATGCGCGGTAAAACGGTATAAAGATTTACAAATTATGGTGGATACATATTATTATATAATATTTTAGAATAAGATAGCCAATTTTTAATCGATTCGGCTTTCAATATTCATTAATGACAATAATCAATGAATAAGCAACCAAAAATAAAACTTAAATTGCACGCATATTAAGTCATTAATGAATGAATAGTACCTTACTAAAAAATTGAAAAATATGAAAATGTAAGAGCCATACATAAAAAACATGATACAACTGTTTTAAAATGACAAACAATAGAAAGATGTCCCGGTGGAAATATCACATGCTGTCGGACTACCCTTGATAATGAATGGTGGTGTTTAGATTAATTTTTGAAAAATAATTTCACACAAACCAATATAAGTATGTGAAAGGAATTTTACTGGATAACCCCAAGTCTCACGAGCTGTTTAGCATGGAATATAATATGTAAAAGAAGTTCACGGGAGTGCCTCGTAATCCATTGGTCAAAACTCAAATATTATTAATTTATCGAAAAAAATCAAATATCATTAATTTGTTATCCACAAAACATCGAAACTGACAAGCATATCCATCCTTTCTTCTAAATAATAATTACTAATTACCTATGAAAAAATCAATTTACTATTGGAAAGTGAAAAAAAAAAAAAAACCTTTCCCATTCTTTATGCTTTGCCAGCTAAAACCCTACGACAGCTTCGTCGTTTTTTCCATGGACGATGCCTCAACCGCTAAAAACATACAGACATGTGACAACCTTAATTAATTAATAAAGTCCATAAAAAACAAACATTATTATTATTTACCTCAAACCCCTATAAATAATCACATCGGTAATCCCTAATTACTCCTTCATTAAGCCCTAATTATAGCTAAGTGTAATTAACTTGAGGGTGAAATATAATGGAGCTGTCTTCTAGATCTTCAACAATCGCTCTCTTCCTCAGCGTCAACCTGCTTCTCTTCGTGGCAACTTCAAGTGGTTGCTTCACATGTTCACTTCTTAAGCCAAAGTATAATCCTAACCCTAGCCCAGCCAAGAGCTGCCCCAGAGATGCCTGAAGCTAGGTGTGTGCGCGAACATTCTTAACGGACCAGTTGGTGCAGTAGTGGGGTCCCCACCAGACCATCCGTGTTGTTCATTGCTTGAAGGGCTCGTGGATCTTGAGGTTGCTGTTTGCCTTTGTACAGCCATTAAAGCTAACATCCTCGGCATTAACATTAACATCCCTATCTCGCTCAGCTTGCTTCTCAATGCCTGCGAGAAGAACCCTCCCAAAGATTTCCAATGTTAAGCCTTCGACGACGACGAAGGCGATAATTTTTTTAAGAGCATTAGGTTACGTTCTTTTGTTTCATGGTTCTGTTTCATCAATGTTTAACAGTGTCTGTGTGTTTAATCTTGGCTCGGTGCTAAGTGCTTACTACTACTACTAGTGCTAATTAAACTTAGTATTTAGTAATTCTTACGCTGAGGAATTGTACGTTTTTAGTTATTGGAATTAAGTATAACTGTAATTGCAATTTCTAATTTGGGTTAAACTAACTTTTGATCATTATGGTTTCCCTCAATTTGGGTTTTGGTCACTCTAATTTTAAGGTTTTGTTTTTTATCCTTGAACTTTAGTCATTCTGAAACTGTTACTATAATTTTAAAATGGCCTAAATCAGAAGTTAACGCTGTTAAAATTGTTGGCGTGTCATTGACGCCGTTATTTTCTGACGTGTCCTGATGCCTATGTGAACTAGTTGAACCTACTTTTGATTCCTATAATTTGCCCTGATTTAGGTTTTGGTCCTTGAAATTGAAAAGTTGTGGTTTTGATCCCTCAAGTTTACTCTGTCGAAAACTGTTAGTCATTGTAGTTTTAAAAGGATTTAAACCATATATTAATACCATTAATTTTGTTTATGTGTCATTGACTCCATTCATTATGGTGAAATAACTTAATAACCCAAAAAATATTACATTCAACTCTTAATAAATAACTGATTTCATTGAGTTCGTTATTATAGCACTCAACAGTTACACCTATTTGTTCGACACTATATTTTGATTTCGCCGCTTGAAAAAATCAATCTTATTTATCACGTACCTTTTGCTCAATGAGAAAATCGGTCATATTCTACAAGATCAAAGCCGTGGGACATGATCCTTACAAATTGGATCATCCATATAATATATAAAAAGAAACTTCAGATATTTGATATATTTTTTAATTAGATCTCAATTTTAGCGACGGTTTCATTAAATATCTTGACAATGAGATGAAATTGTTAAAGTGAATGTTCCTTTTCAAAGGGTATAATCAAAATCTAATGTCAAGCAAGTAGGTGTAACTATTGAGTTCTATGGTAATGAATTCAATAGACTCAGTTATTTATTAAGAGGAGAATGTAAGATTTTGGGATATTAAGCTATTTCATTATAATTAATGGAGTCAATGACGCATAAACAGATTTAACAGTATTATTATCTAGTTTAAGTCCTTTTAAAATGATGAGGACTAACAGTTTTCGACAGAGTAAATTTGAGGGATCAAAACCATAACTTTTAAACTTTATGGACTAAAACCTAAATTAGGAAAAACTATAGATATCAACCAGTCCACGTAAGCATTGGATATATCCAGTCATCAGGCTAAGTTAGTAAAAATAACGGCGTCAACGATAAATCAACAATTTTAACAGTGTTAACATTTGATTTAAATCTTTTTAAGAATATAAAGACTAACTGTTTCGTACAGACTAAATTTTATGGACCAAAAATAAAACTTTAAAACTAACCAACTTATTGTTTGAGTTCTATAGATATGGTTGCTTGCTTTCTAGTTAATTGCAGTAATGATGAGATCCCCGTTTAAACTATTCTCTTTATGATGTGACTGATTAGAAGTATATAATAAATTAATAATCGACTTGCAAGTTGCACTTGGATTCGTATATTATTGTAATTTTCTAATTCTTGTTTCCCGTCGGATGTAAATAATATATACATATACATACATATATATATATATATTTTTCTCGTGGTTGCCGGTGAAGATTCTTTATAATAGGACACTATATATTATTTATCAAACAAGCTAGTTGCAAAAGAAAAATCATTACGTTGGTCAAAAAAACAAAAAGAAAAGAAAAATCATTACTGTTCACAAGGGAGTCAGGAACCCTAGTCACGAGCCTATGAGATGCATGGTTGGGAGATTCCTTTTTT
>JANTPZ010091962.1:0-14480 GCA_025593235.1 Vachellia pachyceras
AAAGAAAACATAAATTATAAGAACAATAAATAAATAACAACAAATAAATAAACAAAATGATGATAAAAGAAAATGAAAAGATAAAATAAATAACATAAATAAATGAAATGTAAATAAAATGAAACAATTTAATATATATATATATATGTATGTAAATAATAATAGAATTAACATAATGAGATATAAACATCAAATAAATAAATGAAGCGTAAATAAAACAATAGAATATAACAACATAAAATGTAAACAATAAAAGAATATAATAAATGAAAATATAAATAAGATAATATAACGATGATAAAATGAAATAGAATATAACAATAATCTCCAATCGTAGTCATAAAACCCGACGTATAAAACAATTGGTAATAAGTGTCACCTTAAATTTTATATGATGCCTAAGATTATTATTGATAGATTATATAGAGATATGACAAAAGAAGGTAGAAGAAAAAGGTTAAGACAACAATAAGAAAATACACCCTTAGTAGAGTCTCATGGTGAAAACGTATTATAAAGTGGCAAAATTAGAGCATAGAAAATAAGATGAGACAAGAAACTGGGGAGGAAAGCAAAATAGCATTTCTCATTCACATGTGATTACAAGTATGAACTCCATATACGTTACCTCTATTTATAGGCCACAACCATTAAGTATAAGAAGCAAATGGTTACAAAGAAGTAAAGAGAAACTTAATGGCATTAACAATAAAAAAAACTCCTTACAAACTATTCATTGGGAGATTATAAGAATATGACATTGAGTATAAGGAATCCTAGGGGTTGAAGGTCATGAACATTCATTCTTAAAATGTTTACAACAATTTTGTTGAAAATAAGAGATTTGGGATTAGAGGGAGACGAGAACAAAAAAAACTATTTTTTTATTTTTAAGGATCAAAATGGCATGGCCGACAACATAACACGCGCAGCTGATAACATGTTTTGGATTACGAGAGCTACTCTTTGTTGACCACTCTCTAGCAGGTAAATCTATTGCCAATAGCCATGTTTGTATTAAAATCGTCAAAAAAACATTCACGCATATTGAAATAAAATTCCTTTTACATTCCTTCCTTGTGGACCATAAATTATGTTAAAAAAGTAGTTTTTATCGTTGATCAAAACATGCAAAATAACGTTGGGATTGAAATAATTGGCAGTAATTAATATGATTATAGTTGTAATTAAAAATCCCGATTAACTACCTTTTATTGGGAAAATTGAACATGTTAAAGCGTTCAAAAATTGACTGATGCTTGTTCCACATGTCTATTTATGGATAGAAGCTGGCGGGTTACTTTTAAATAATTATTAATCTAATTTTTTCCTAACATCTAAATCTATTTTTTCATACTGCCAATATTCACATCGTATATTATATGGATGTAATTTATAGAAAACTGTAATAAGTTATGAATTGCAGAACACATTTTCAAACAACAAGTGATATATAAAAAGTACACCTAAGGTAAACCTTAGATGCTTTTTAATATAAGAGTTATATTTAGGACAAATTCCAATCCCGAACTTGAGATGGGACTTAATATATTATCTCTATTCTTTAATATAAAAAATGATTTCTTAGGAGATTAATAAAGTTAAATATATAACCTAAAACTACTTATTTATGTGTATCATTAGACTATATATCAATTTATAAGTTAGATAAATTAATATAGAGAAAAATGGTAGATAAAAATGTTTTGAAGCTATGTGTTTAGCATTCTTAATTTTCTTAAAAAAAGTTAACTATTAAATTAAATCTGGAGTTTGTACGGGTAAATTACAAACAGATAGGCAGTATTGTGTTCTATTTCTTTCCTGTTGCCCACATTTCATACTATTTTATTATTAACAACGACATGCGGTGTTTAACAGGGATGTCCACACAAAGATCAATTTGTTTGACAGTGACATCAAGTGTTCCGGTAACACTATTAGATCAAATTGTTCCTCATGTCGTTGCCGATCACACTTTGCCCTGGGGAAGAGAAGAGGAACACTTTAATAAGAGATATCAATACGCATTCTTCTTCAATTATGGCTAATCTCTTGAGGTACGTAATCTGCCTTTATGTGCTACTAATCTCAACTTCCCCGGCCCCTCCCTCCCTCTCTATTGGGCCGCCCCTTTCCCTATTGCCATGGCTGCTTCAACTGGGGCTACCGTCGGCTCTGGCACCCACCTCTTAACGTCCAGTTGGCAGAGCTGATGAACTTGACCCAATAGATCTATTAGAAGCAACAGAGTAATAGGTGGAAGCAGATATAGTAGAGTGGCAGTAGCCATTGATTAGGAAGCAACGACATACAAAAGAAAGAAATCGGGTTGATAGAATCTTAAGATTCATTCAAACTAAAAGGAAACCAACTAAAGGTATAGGCTTGCTATATTTTTTACTGATGGACTTGTATTCAGAGCATCTAACTCCTAACTATACTTGTTAGGACTGCAAACATCACCTTAGCTCTACCATTAGTATGATATTGTCCGTTTTGGGCTAAGCCCGCACGGATTTATTTTTGGGCACCTCCCAAAAGGCCTCATACTAATGGAGTTAGGTGGACACTTATATACAATGTGATTTTCCATTGTATTTCCGATGTGGGACTTGGGTTCTACTCCTAACAATCCTCCCCTCAAACCAAGGACCACACACCATGTGGCCCCCTTCGAGCGATAATCTTCTAGATCCTTCAAATCATCTTGCACCGCCGTTATCAACCAATAGGACACGCCGCCTGATCACCACAATATTAGGAAGACTTTTGACACAAGGCACTAAACATGGATTCAAAATCGCACGGACAAATTGAGGGCCTCCCACACAACGCAGTCCACCGGCGTAATTTTCCAACATTGGCTCTGATACCAATTGTTGTGACCGCAAACATCACCTTAACTCCACCATTAGTATGATATTGTCCGCTTTGGGCCAAGCCCGCATGGATTTATTTTTGAGCACCTCCCAAAAGGCCTCATACTAATGGGGTTAGGTGGACACTTATATACAATGTGATTTTCCATTGTATTTCCGATGTGGGACTTGTGTTGTACTCCCAACAGTACCTGGCAAAGCTGAGGTTGAATAAGAAGAGGAATGGGTTTATAACAACCTTTCCCACTGGGGAGTCAAGACTGACTACAAGGAACTTTATGAATAGTCACAGACAGGAAGATATTACGGAGATGTTATCGGATAATCTCTTTAACTGCTACTGATGAGTTCATAATTCTTTCTGGATTGTGCCACATGAGTAAAGAAATCCCTATCCGAGCATTTCAACAGCTAAATACTACATTTTGGACATTGCTTGTGGCCGCCATTGATGCTTACGCTTCCAATTCTACTATGGAATAGCTACTTCTACTATGGGGCTGGCTGGTTCGGCCACCATGGCCGCTGTCGCCCTTGAGTCAAAAATCAAATTGTTTCTTAATTTCTTAAGATCACACCATGCACCTTCTTCCTTCTAATCTTTCTTCACTGATTTTTACTTCTTCAATAGTTTGCTGCTCTACTGTGGTCTGTCTCTTTGAGTGTTACTGTTGTGTTATAGTTCCCTTTGTTTTGTTCGATTTATCTTTGTTTTGTTCGATGGTTCCTTTTGTTTTGTCCGATTTATCCCTACTAGTGTTTTGCAATATGTTTCTTAATTTCCTGTATGCTATTTTCATCTCTATTATGCATTTGACCCTTTGATCCGCATATATTTTTGTTCTATTCAAAATTAAAAGGGCTTTAGCCTCCGAGGTCTGTTTCTTTTGGAAACTTGACTATACTCCATTCATGATGCTCAAATTTCGTTTCTCTCTCATTTGCAGAAGTTGCGGTGGAATCACTAGTTTTCTACGACTTTTGTCTCTCTTGATGTGTTTGTGGTTGTCATGTTAACTAGTTTGCAACCATTTTTATGTGTGATTGATCTCTCAAGGACTAAAAGAGTGTAATCAAACCCACTTTTTCAATCACTAAAAATGCCATATTTGTTTCTAGCGGACACAATCTCTCGAGCTCAAACAATCGAATGGCATGTTTTTTATGCCCCTCCTGAACAAAATAAGGGACCTGGAATCAAAGTTGCAGAAGTAAACGAGGTGTAAGAAGAGGCACTTTACAATCAAATACCCTTTCTATATCTCCATTCCTACATATCAATATTAAAATGCCTAATCTTCTCCAACATTTTTTCTAATCTATTCAGGTCTACATTTTTTTTAAATTTACATTCATGCAACCACCAAAACTACCAAAAATCTTTTTGTTTCTCACTTGTTAGATTTGTAAGGTCATTATTGGCGATCTTGGTGAGAATCGTTTTTTGAAGAATACAAGAAGAAGAAATGTAGAAGATGAAAAAGAAAGTTGTGCACAATGTCTTCAAGACGTGGGCAACACTTTCCTTTAGACTTAATTCACCCCACCTATTCCTATATCATAGGGTGCAAGTTGGGTTAACTGGTAAATTTCCTACAAGATATAATAGAGACCCTTGAGTATGGATTGCATTCCCAATACTCAATCCAAGACAACGAAAGCTTTTACAAAGTGATAATTTGGCTTTTTCTAAGTGTGCACTCAAAGAGAAAGACAATGAGTTTGATCTTGTTGTAAGGAAAATTATGTGTCCAAATGGGGTGGATAGGGAGGGTATTTATCACGCCTCAAAATTTAGAGGTGACCCGTACGGACTATGAGAGATCTCACACTCCGTAAGCCTCTAATTTGTAAACTACGCTATTCACCAAACTAATAAATAACACAATGAACCATTTCTTTTCTCAATATTTTGCCATAAAAACATTATGCGTTATCAACATACAATAAAAGCACATGGAGCTTACCTATATACTACATGGAGCGTCTAACATTCATAAATAGTGCATACACATAAGTTTTTTTATATACGACAGATAGCAGCTACAAAACCAACGTCTTTCATAACAATAAGGAGGCTTTTCATTGCTCAACCAGAGGTATAGGGTCAGCTGGGCTATCTGAAGCCAAAATAAGTTTATGGTGAATAACGTCCCATTTATACATTTAACGAAACTAACGATAATAGTCCAATGAATTCAATTTCGATAAATAACATAATAATAAATATCAATTTCTGAAGAATAAAATCAATTCATGCTTGAATATGTACAATAATTCATTTCCTAGAGAATTTCATTTACGTAATAAAACCACTCAGTTTGGCAAAATCGACTTAACAAATATTCAAATCTCAAATTTTCTTAAGACTTCAACAGAGTGGAATATTAGGCGTGGACACATAATCCACGAGGGTAAATAACCAGGCGTAGCTTGAGGCTACCAAAACAGGCTTGAACACACAGTTCATGAGGATAAGTAACCACCAGCGCAGCTCGAGGCCACGAATAATAGGCGTGGGTTGATACCCACGAATAACAGGTTTGAGTTAATTCCCACGAATATCAGTCGAGCTCGAGATTAACCATGGTGCACCAAGGACTAACAGACTACTGTTAGTAACCAGCGTTCTGTGTTCAGTTCTCTCAAAACCTTTTTCAAGCATGCATGGGATCAATTTCCACCGTCTTCAATAATAAAACTATTTTGAAATAATTTGTAACAGAATACCAACATGAAAGTTTGCAAAATCAAAACCGTTATCAAGCATGCATAGAGTATATATCAACACCATTTTCAAACATGCGTAAAGCATGAAAGTATTATTTCTTTTCGTCATCTCTATGCATGAATTAAAATTCCAAAAGTCTTTCTTGCGACTTCTAAATATTTAATTCAAACAAAATTGGAAACGAATGAATAACATTAAATAAATTCCTCAAACATTTCTCTTCATAACATAAAGGAGAGGAATAATTCCAATAATCTTTTATCAATGAAACCATACTCAAAATGTGGTAACAAATAATCAAATATGAAAGGTAGTAAAAATCGTTTTATAAAAACTGTAATGGGACAATGTTCACTCACCTTTATGCTCTCAATGTATAACCTTTCTCTATCCTTCAACTTCCAATTCATCATCTTCTTCTTCCTTTCCTAACAATAATGTATACAATATTTAATCAACACCAATATTACTTCTAAATTTATAACCAACTTTGAAAAATCTTGACTTATACTATAAAACTCCGAATGTAGTGATTCAAGTGTTCATTTAAAGCTCTCTACATCTTTCAAAGAAAATTACCGTTTGCAATTTATCATCAACCTGGATTCCAAAATTAGTACTCTAAAGTTATGCTTTTTTGCTAACTTTTCCATATTTCCAGATTTCAAGCTCAAGTTTTGATAATTCATAACTTACAATTTACTTATCCAAAAATTGCATTCTAGGACTCCATTTAAAACTTATCATGAGTACTATTTACTTACCAAATTTCATGACCAGCAAGGACCATTTGACTAATCAAAACCCCCCTCAATGATGGCTGTCCAACAAGCCCATATATAAACATAACTCCCAAAAATTTCCAACATCAACTCTTCAATCCATTAATCCCATACTTACTATAAAACTTCCTTTAATATTCCTTAGACTTTTTTAAAATCTTAAGAATGCAATTCCTTGCTTAAACTTCAATTGTCCATTTCATTATACCCATACAGACGAACAGTGCACATACACACACATAGCATGTCCAAATTCATGTTAAAAGTTCCAAGCTGATTTGTTTCCTTTTACACCAATAAAAGAGCCTATATGCAGGCACACATTTATCCACAAACTGTACCCACCTTCTCCAAACTTTCAAAACCAACATCAACCCTTTTCTTTTCTTTTTAAATAAACTTAAGTCTTTTTTTCGATTCTGCATAAACTGACACCCCTACACATATTGACTCCATCCAATACACTTTAAACCACAATAGCCCCATTATTCAGCAAGAATCACAGAGAGGAAAGGCATTGTTCACGCGAACAGTGTGTGAACAGTAACAGCAAATTTTGGCATCAAAACAGAGTTAAATAACTAACTTATGTTGCTTGATTCAACTCTCAAAGGCTTCAATCTTACTCCTTATGTAATTTATCAATGAAAACATCAAATCACCTCTAATTTCTCAACTTTAAAATCTCCCACAAAATCCCAAAATGGTATAGATTGAAGAAACTGAGGGTAGAAGAGTGTTTATGAGACTAATCTGAACCCAAATCCTTGCTTGCCTTGGCGAAAATTGCGTTCCTCCAGTGGAAAAAGCTCTATTGACCGCCCTCTCTGCATCGCCCTCACACTGCTATGCTTTGGAGAATGAAGAACGAATAGGTATAGTGCATAAGCCATATATTGGGGTATTAAAAATGTGGGGAGGGTGAAATGCCAATTTTGCCCTCCCACACTTTTCCTCTTTACACTTGAGTCCTTCTCTGATTTTTTTAATCTGATGTTCTTTTTTTTTGTTGGACACTACATTCTTCCCCCTTAAGAAATTTGGTCCTCCGAATTTTCAAACAAGTATGGATATTTGTCACACATCTCACTTTCAACTTTCCAAGTTTATTATGGCCATAAAACTTACTAAAGCAATCACTACAAGATAAATGCCATTTAACGACGGAAAATGACTATTTTTTGTCGCTAAAACGAGGGTCGCTAATATTTTTTGTCGCTAAATGGAAATTTTTTGATGAAAAATAACCATTTAGTGATGGATTTTTCCTTTGCTAAATGGCATTTTTCTGGTAGTGAATTTCTTTTAACTGTAACTTCTTCGCTTGTTTATCTATAATGGCCACTAAAACCTCTTCACATGTTAAATTTTCATTTATCCCATCTTTTTGATATCCAATAATATGAGAATGGTCGAATAAATACTTCCACAACATTGACATATAAAACACAAAATGAATACCAAATAGTTTTAGTGCAGCAATAAACGGTAAGCTATGGCACCTACTTTAGCTAAACGGCCATACCTTGGACTCAATTTGTCTTTCTTTCCAAATCTCAAAACTCCCTTTATAAGTGACACCTTTAAAATCACATTATTCCTAACCATGAACTCTAATTTCCTATGTCGATGATCTACGTAAGACTTTTTTCGACTCTGAGTTGTTAACAATAGAGGTGGTGGCCCAACCCGCTAACCCGCTAACAAGGGGCGGGTTCAGGCTGGCATGCCCAACCCGCTCGCCAACCCGCCACCTATTTTTTTAATTTTTTTTATTTTAAAAATACTATATTATATATTTTGCTTACCTTTTTCATCTTAATATTTTTTTAAAGTATGATAAATAGTACTTAATACATTCAAAAATTGTATAGAATATTTTATTTTTCATATTAACTTTTTATAATACTATATTTAAAATTATAACAACACATTAATAGTTATATTTTTACTTTAAAACATGAAAATGTCATTATTGAAAATTTATTTGTAGAAAAAGAATCATATGAGTCAATTAACATGATATAATTATGCAATGTTATAAAAAATTGAGCAAAAAAAGAATCAAAAAATGAATTTAATTTTTTTAAAAAATAAAAAATATAAATGTTGGCAGGCTATCCCGCATTACCGGCAGTAGTTAACAACCTTTAATTTATCACTTTTACCTTCTTCTTTTTTTCTTTTAGTATCTTGTACTAAATCTGGTCCCAAAATCTTAGTGTTACTAAGTTCAAACCATTCAATCAGTGTTCCACACTTTTTGCCATATAACGCTTCAAATGGTGCCACTTGAATACTTGCTTGATTACTATTATTATAAGCAAATTCTATCAATGGTAAATAATCCTCCCAACCTCCACCCTAGTCCAAAACCCAAGATCTTAACATATCTTCAATGTTCTAAGTTGTTCATTTTAATTGACCATCCGTTTGTGGATGAATTGCAGTGCTCAAATTCAATCAAATTCCAAAGCTTCCTGAAATGACTTCCAAAATCAGGACATAAATTGAGATCTTCCATCAACGATTATAGATGATGGAATATAATGGAAGCAACCTCATGACAAAATCCATCATAATATTTTCCCATTTCCATTCCGGTATTTATAACCTTTGCAATGGCCTTGTTGGCTTTTAATGTTCTACTTTGACTTGTTATCCTGTTCAACAATGCAAGATGATTGGAAATATCATTTTTCATACCATCCCACTAATACAATTACTTCAAATCATGATACATTTTGGTTGCTCCAGAATGAATAGTATACGCTAAATGGTAGGCTTTTTCCAAGAATTATCTTTTCAAGTCCTCCACTTGTGGTACACACTTTATCCGACGTTCCAATACGCCTTCTTGATCAATCACAAATTTGGCATTCACCCCCTTCCTGAATTCATCCATTACTTTATATAACTTTGGATTTAATCGATAAGCACACTTAACCTGTTCCAGTAAAGAACATCGAGCATGAAGATGTGCTAAAAATATCCCATTTCTAGAGATTCCAAATTTCATTTCATTTTTCTTAGGCTTATCAATTTCTTGCACTAGAGGCCTCCTTATTGCAGTCAAAGTCAATCAATACCACAACCAATCATTTGCATTACAGTCAAAGTCATGCTACTATTGATTACCACTACTTTCAAGTGGTAATCAACAGTAGCATGACAAGAGGCTAACCAATCAATACCTAGTATTACGTCAAAGTCAATCATATTAGAAACCATTAAATCAATAAGAGTTTCTTTGCCCTCAGGAGATATTTCACAAGAATTATATACTTGCAAAACTAACAAAGGTTCCCTTGCTGGAGTATCAACCATAAAGGGCAATCAAGCTTAGCAAATTCTTTATCTAACTTCTTAGCGAAGAAAGTAGAAACATAAGAATGAGTTGGTACAGGGTCGAATGAGTTGGTACAGGGTTAAACAATGCATAAGCCTTTTGAGGGCATACAATAATAATACATGTAACCGCAACATTAAAGCTTGTGCGTCTTGTCTTATTATCGCATACCACCATGCTTGACTTGGTCTAGAAGAAGATTGTCCTCGTTTTCTTGTCACTCTTTCTAATGTGCCATTGCCAGTAGAAGCAGAAGTTACTCCCATGGACAGCAAGGCAAACGATATGCGATAGGGTTAAGGCCTAACTGATCTATAGCTTGACATTGGTAAGAGAACTAGCCAATTCATTTTCAAATAATCTATCTGCCCATACTAATAACAGAATCCAAAGGTCTTACGATATACCCTGAAGGAAACTTCCACATGTTACACAAGGAGTTCTAAAATAATTCGACTAATTCGTGATAAACTGAGATTAAGGCATGTCATTTTTAAATTTAGAGTAGGTTACACTTGCTCAAAGTATTAGCTGCATCTGCTAATTGAAATACGATAAGTTCTATATATTCAACATCTAGGCACCTCAAAGCATGACATCTCTCTTTTTTTCAATACATTCAAGAAATTCTACTGGGTCTTCTTTAATATTTCACTTAAAGAAAGCAGCGGTTCAACTTAGTAAGTTCCGTCACTTTAACAGAAATATCCCCTTCTGCAAGTTCACTATGGGTTTCTTCATGAGTCTCGTACCTCAATAATGAAGAACTATCTAGGGAATACAGATTTGATGGCCTAGCCTCAGATAAAATATCATAGAGAGGTCTTAGAAATCGACCTCCTCTATTCTTTGCCCTTAGACAACCATACCCTCAATCTTTAGGGTAATTCACTTGGTTGAAAAAAGCCTCTAGTTGAAACTCTATTATTAGAACTTCTATTAGCAACTTGATGTCTTAGTAGTTTTTTTCTTTTCAAAGAAACATAAATTATTTGATTTCAACCAATAAGGATATTAAATTCATAAAAAAACGTAAGAAAAACTATTACAAGAACTCTTAAAAGGTCTTCAATCATAACGATAATTGATAACCCATTGAAGAAACCTCTCTCCACGTAACTATAAGAAACCTTTCTCTGAAACCAACTTGTCACACCCCAAAATTTAGAGGTGCCTGGCACAGACTATGAGAGATCTCACACTCCGTAAGCCTCTGATTTGTAAACTACGCTATTTACCAAACTAATAAATAATAGAATGAACCATTTCTTTTCTCAATATTTTGCCATAAAAACATTCTGCGTTATCAACAAACAGTAAAAGCACATAGACCTTACCCATAGACTACGTGGAGCATCTAACATTCATAAATAGTGCATACACATAAGGTTTTTTATATACGCTAGACAGCAGCTACAAAGCCAATGTCTTTCATAACAGCAAGGAGGCTTTTCATTGCTCAACCAAATGCATAGGGTCAGCTGGGCTATCTGAAGCCAAAATAAGTTTCTGGTGAATAATGTCCCATTTATACATTTAACGAAACTAACAATTAGAGTCCAATGAATTCAATTTCGATAAATGACATAATAAATATCAATTTCTGAAGAATAAAATCAATTCATGTTTGAATATGTACAATAATCATTTCCTAGAGAATTTCATTTACGTAATAAAACCACTAATTTGGCAAAATCGATTTAACAAGTATTCAAATCTCAAATTTTCTTAGGACTTCAACAAAACAGAATATCAAGCGTGGACACATAATCCAGAAGGGTAAATAACCAGGCGTAGCTTGAGGCTACGAAAATAGGCGTGAACACACAGTTCACGAGGGTAAGTAACCGCCAGGCGTGGCTCGAGGCCACGAATAGCAGGCGTGAGTTGATACCCATGAATAACAGCATGAATTAATGCCCACAAATATCAAGCGAGCTCGAGATTAAACATATTAGAGTGAGATCATTCAAGTTAATGCCTTTTGAATAAGTAATTTAGGAATAATAGTTTTATTTGAGAGAGGGTTGTAGATGATTGGAAGACACTACATCTATTTATACTCTAGATTAACATGTTAAAATTTAAATACATTTATTTGGGTAATTACATGCTCTAAAACTTAAAGAAGGATTAGCCGCTCTAGGTCGCTTGTGTAAATTGATCTTTTCTAGTGCCTGTGAATTATTTTAGTTCATTTAAATTATCATTATTTTATTTTCTCAACTTAAACGAAATTGAGATTTCTAGTGCCTATTTTCCAGTTAGATTGAGTCTCTGTGTGAGGCCTTGATTTACCATATATTATCTTCACAACCCGTACACTTGCGGTGCATAATTAAATTTTGGTAGTATCAAGTTTTTGGCGCCGTTGCCAGGGACTCAAGGCAATTGATAATTAGAATTAGAAATCTTTTATTAGTTTTAGTTTGAGACTTTTTAATTTCTTTAAGATATTATTTGAAGTTGTTTGTTTTTTTAAATACCTTGATATTTGATGCCTCGTAAATCCAAAGCTATAGAGGCACCACGTAGAATAAGGAGCCTTGAAGAAATATTATAGGTGACATCACCTACAAGTCAAGAGGAGCAAGTTACAATAAATATTAACGCAAAGATGGCTCAAGATGAAAATGATCAGTTAGGTGTCAATGACTTTTTGGGGAGGCAATATCAAGGATATCAATCTGGAATTCGAGTACCTACTATTCAAGCAAACAATTTCGAGATCAAGCAAACAATGCTTAAAATGCTTGAATTTTTTGGTCAGTTCACACGGACTAATGCTGAAGACCCAAATAGGTATCTGGTACAATTTCTTGATGTCTGTGACTGTTTCAAGCAAAACAGAGTACATAATGGCGTTATACGTCTCCAACTCTTCCCTTATTCTCTGCAAGGAAGAGCCAAAGAATGACTCAATAACATAGAAGAAGGAAGTGTATCTTCTTGGGATCAACTGGAAGAGAAGTTTAGATTAAGATTTTTCCCGCATAATAAAATGGTAGATGCAAGAGCTAATCTTACTAATTTCCAACGACAATTTAGTAAGCATTTGCAAGAGGCTTGGGAGAGGTTTAAATTCCTAATAAGGCAAAGCCCAGGTCATAATCTAGAGAAGTGGGTCTTAATTCAAATCTTCAGTACCTGATTGACTCCTGAATCTAAGTCTGAGATGAATAATGTCACTAATGGGGGAATTACAAAGGAACCGGTGAATTATGTATAGAGTTGTTTGGATGATTTGTCAGCTGATTTCATACAAAACAATAATGAAAGGAAGCAAGTAAAATCAATTGAGAGAGTCACAGATGACTCATCTTCACAAATAGTAGCTATGCTCAATGCTGTGAACAAGAGCTTTGATAACTTAGAAGCATGAGTAAGTGGTGGACACGTAGGAGTCAATGTAGTATATGCCCCTTGTGAATATTGTGGTGATGGTCATACTAATGGCAAGTGCCTCATCTCCCCACAAGTAGAGCCTGTGAACTATGCTGGAAACTGCCGTGATAACCGGAATAACCCCTATTCCAATAACTATAACCAAGGGTAGAGGAATTATCCTAATTTTTCTTGGAGTTAAGATCAAGCTTTAAGTCCACCTGTAAGTTTAGGATCTAAATAGGCAATTCCTCCTAGATTTGATAATCAAATTAGGTAACCTCTAATGCAACAGGAGCATCTTCAGAATATTGATAAGAGGTTAGAAAGCTTGAAAATATGATAATGCAAGTTGCGCAAAATCAACAAAGATCTGAGACACTGTATGATTCTTCCATCAAGAATTTGGAAGTACAGAATGGGCAACTGGCTGCAGAAATTGTAATATCCAAAATTTGCATGCTAACTGAAAGTAATGCTAAGTTAATAATTAGAAAATGAAAAGAGAAATCTGAGGTAAATAGTTCAAAAAGAAAGGAAAGTTATAGCCAGGAATTGTAAAATTAGAGCTGGCTTGATTTATGGAATTCCTTTGAACTTCTAAAGTTAAGTATACTGGCTTTAGGGTAATGTGAGTATGAGAAAATAATAGAAAAGGACCCAAAGGTCATTTAATAAAGGATCAGAGGCCTAAGAGTCCATCAGAAGTGAAAGCAAGGGCAAAATGGTCATTATGAAAAAGTAGAAGGGCATTTTGGTAATTTGACATTGCTAAAGTCAAAAGTCAAAGTCAAAGTCAACTATTTGACCAAAAATTTACAGATGCCCAATGGATAGAGCCCGACTCCGTAAGCCTAACGGTGATTCACGGATTTCCGTGATTCGGACCCGAATTTTATCTGAAGAATTTTGAAGGGTAAAAAGAGGAAAAATAATTATTTAAAGTACCAAGAGCCCTCCAAAAATTCCGAGAAAAATACGGAAAATCCAGTGAATATTATAATATTTAATAAAATTATTATCCGGTGTTAGTCAAGGCGATTTTCCCGAAAATTGGGAAAAAAGACCCGAAAATCCCAGAAATATAATTTATTTCAAAAATTAATTTTGAGCAATCTAGAGGGTATTTTGGGAAAAGAAAAAGGGCATGAGAATCAGTGAAAAATGTAGTATTTTTCAAGGCCCTAAAAGAATTTTCCCCTCCGATTGCATATTTTCAGGGATTTCGGACCGGATAGATAAATCCTGTAAAAATGCAAGGAAGCCAAGGGTATTTCGGTAATTATGAAAATGTTAAATCAAGATGAGAATATGGAGATGGAAATAGAGAGAAAATACTTCCAAGAAAAGCA
>JANTPZ010091963.1:0-19794 GCA_025593235.1 Vachellia pachyceras
ATTAACTAAATTTCTTATGCTTCATTTGGTACGAAGAATTCATTTTGATGGATATGGATATGGAAATGGATATGGATGTGGATGTGGATGTGGAAATGGAAATGAGGTTTAAAAGTATGTTTGGTATGTCATGGAAATGAGGTATGATTTTTAGATGAAAAGACCTAAAAGCTCTTCTAAATTAAAAAATCCTTTTTTTAACTTTTAAAACTACCTAAATCAAATTAAAAAATTTTTAGAAAAATTTTTAGATGGAATTATCAACATGGAATTGGAAATCCAAACTTTTCATGTGAAAATGAAAATCCATGATTTTGATGGAATTGGCTTCCATGTGGAAGCCAATTCAATCATACCAAACATGCATGGATATGGAAATCAATTCCATTTCCATATCCATACCTCCAAATTCCATCAAACCAAACGGGCTCTTAATGTTCTATCACAGTCTGATAAAGCATTAAACAAATAATCATTTGCATAAAATGAAAAAACTCTTAAATTCTTCAAATTAGTTTTAGTCAAAATGAGAAATTTAATATGATGAAGGGTAAATTAATAAATAAATTACATTTTATTACAAATTTTAATGAAAAAAGCATATTTTATAATATTTTTAACGGATTTAACAGTTTGGACTAAATTGTACGTTTCCAAAATGGAGATGAAGTTCATGTAATTAATTAAGGCAAAAACGTAAGGAAGGTTATAGTACTTTACTCTTTGTATTTTTGTTCTATAAATACTTTCACAAAGCTATCAGCCTTTCTATTTCCAAATGATATATAGCTTAGTCATGGAACATGCTGGCACATCTAATGAAGAGTAAAACAAACAAATGAATAAATAATGAGAGAGAGAAACGATTGGTAAAGCATAAACCGTGGGACCTAATCACCTTGAACTAGCTTTCTTTATATATATATATATGTATGTATTTTCCAATAATTATTTTTTCATAATAACCAACATTTTAAAGAAAAAATAAACAAATGGTGAGGTCCACCCGACCTCTATAAAAGGCAGAAAAAATTTGAGGATCCAACAATCAAACCCATTTCGTCATAATATTCCACTTGTATGTTTCTGTCCCACAAGCCATAGAATTATTATTGTGCTCATCATAATTCCAAATGGACGGGTCCCTTGGTTCACTAAGTACGTTCGTTCTTCTGCTTCTTCTTCCCTTTTTGCTTTCCTCTTATTGTGCCTATGGCTACTCATATGATGAAGCTAAATCATGGTGTAGCCAAACCCCTAACCCACAGCCATGTGAGTACTATTTGATCTCCAAAGTTTACAATAAACCCATAAAGCAAAAATCAGATTTCTTCAAACTTTCGGTTGAGCTCGCTCTTGATAGAGCTCAAAAGGGTCTAAATAAGACTTTCTCGCTTGGCACTAAGTGTAGAAACGCACGTGAGAAAGCTGCTTGGCTTGATTGCCTTGAGCTCTATGAGCAAACCGTAAACAGGATTTCAAAATCTGTTCACGCTAAATGCACCAAAGTCGATGCTCAGACATGGCTCAGCACGGCTCTGACCAACCTCCAAACTTGCTTGTTAGGGTTCTACGACGTTGCAGTTACAGACTATGTGATGCCATTGATGTCCAACAATGTTACTCAGTTGCTAAGCAATGCCTTGTCTCTTAACAAGGTCCCATCACACCCTACGTCGAGCTTCAAAGACGGGTTCCCGGCTTGGGTTAAGCCCGGTGACCGGAAGCTATTGCAGTCAGCTTCTTCGCCGGCCTCTCAAGCGAATGTCGTGGTGGCGAAAGACGGTTCAGGGAAGTACACAACCTTGAAGCAGGCCGTAGATGCTGCCCCAAAGAGTAACAACGGAAGGTACATCATATATGTGAAGGCAGGAGTCTACAATGAACAAGTTGAGATAACAAAAGATAATATTATGTTGGTGGGAGATGGTAAGGGAAGAACTATTATCACAGGTAGCAGAAGTGTTGGAGGAGGCACTACAACCTTTCGTTCAGCTACTGTTGGTAAGTAACAGAGTTTTTTTTACTCCCTCCTATCTTTATTATTATAAGCAGCTAATAGTAATTTTACGATAAATTAATAAAACTAATTATTTCTTGTTAAATATTTAAATTGATCTAAATAAAAGTTATTAGTTAGAGGATTCTAATTAGTTTGTTAGAGAGTTCTATAATTAGTTAGGTATGTTGGTAGAAAAAACTAATGCCTAATACAAAACATGCTAATTATATTATGAAACATGTAGAAGGGTCTTTATAATGAGGGTCAGAGTATTTTGTTTTCTTAAGCTTAAGCTTCTGGTTTAACCATAAGTGTCGATGCATATATTAATAATATCCTATGCATAGTTTTATTCATATATGTGGATTATATACAAAGTCGTTGGTGGATATCTATATCATGTTATTAAACTTAAAACAATATAGGTATTAAAGCCAAACTTGATTATAGGTAATTATTATATGCAGAAATAGAAAATAAATAACCCTTACAATCAAAATATGACATATATTACTAATAATGATTTATATGAGGAGAAGAGAATAATTATATTCAGACATACCTGTGAATGAAAAAACAAAACATTAGAACTCTCTCATATTTAAATTCAGCAATTCTCAAATTTGTATTATTATATATAAAAAACACATATGCCTAATTCTTATTTTATAAGGTAATTAAGTTAGTTGCTTAGAAAATATATATACTTATTTAGAGGAAAGAAGGCGAATGCGATATTATTAATAATAAATATAATACTAACAAAAAGTAGGGCACAATAAAAAATGATCTAGAGTTTCATATTTCTTTATAAGGAGCAGTATATTTGAGAGAGAGAGAGAGAATCTTCTTACTTTTTTCTTCCTTGGAGCCTTTCTTCAATGATTTTTTTTTTTTTTGCCAATACCTTTCTTCAATGATATATTCATTGAAGTTGCAATAATAATTCTATAATCAACGTGGATAAGGTAGGACAAATGGCGGACCACATAATCAACTTAATTTATAATGATATAAGTAATACCAATTTCAATATTTTTAATATAAAAAGCACAATTTTCATACTATAAGACGAAGACTAACTAGAAGCACAAGACGTATGATTTTCTTATTAGCCACCTGTGTAGTCCCAAGTGCATTAGTTTTAACGTAAGTGCCTAATTTGAAAACTATAGTTAAAAAAAAAGAAATAATAAATAAACACATATAAATCATAATTATAAATAGACATAAAAATCAAGCTGTCGTTTGACCAAGGCAAGCAGCATGCACGTAGAATTCGTTGATAGAAATAGACAAGTCCTTTTAATAAAAAATTCACGGTTGGTATAGGCAAAACTAATTTAATATTATGTACTCCTTCCATCTCTCTCTCTCTCTCTCTTTAATGCACAGTCTCTCACAACTTAATTTGTCCTTATTAATGAGTTTTTCCCAATCTCTAATAAATTATTTAACCACAAATATATGGTACATCTGCAAAGATAAAAAAGAATGGACTTGTTTAGAACAACATTTCCTAAAAGCCAAACGCACATTCAACAATGTTTTTCCGCAAAACGTGATAATCTCTTCCACATATTTACTTTTCTTCCACGTTCCCAAACGGGTACAATATAGACGCAAACCACTTCCTCAGTAATCTTCATGAATTTGGCAATTGAGTACTATATGAAGTGGCCGAGGGGGGTATACATAGGAAAGTTGGCGCGTCTCTCTAATTTTTTAGCAATGTATAAAGAAATTATTTTTATAAAAACATTCAGTTTTGGGGAAATTGGTGGAAAATCCTCAATTGCATGGGTGTAACTCAATCTCTAATAAATAATTTATTGCTGAAATCTTATTAACAACAACAATTATTGCTCAAAGGTATCAAAGGACCAGGATCCTTGAATGGGTTTAACTCATGTAAAAGGTACAACTTTTCTTTAATTGTGGGCAACTTATCTTTAAGTGTATCTTTAAGTATATGGAAATATTTTTCATTTTATACATAATTATGGATATGTTGGACACAAATGATGAAGAAAAATTGTGGTCGCTGAAGATAGTTGCATATTGGTATTCAGACAAATTTCGGGTACCTTTGAGCAAAGAATTTTATAAAGGGGATATCTCTAACAATTTTCCCTGCAGTTTTTTAGTTGCCTTATAATGGATTTGAAAGTTTGGAATAAAAACATCACACAGAAAATTGGATAATAAATAGTATATTTCTATATGACTTGTGTACACACAGCTGCTGTTGGAGATGGATTTATTGCGAGAGACATGACATTTAGAAACACAGCTGGGCCATCAAACCACCAAGCAGTAGCATTGAGATCAGGATCTGATCTCTCAGTGTTCTACCGATGCAGCTTCGAGGGATACCAAGACACACTCTACGTTCATTCCCAAAGACAATTCTACAGAGAATGTGACGTTTATGGCACAGTTGATTTCATCTTCGGTAACGCAGCTTCTGTTTTCCAGAACTGCAACCTCTTTGCAAGAACACCTCCCCAGAAGACCATCACGTTCACGGCTCAAGGTCGAACCGACCCGAACCAGAACACCGGCATCATCATCCACAATTCTAGGGTCACGGGTGCCTCCGACTTTAACTCTAACAACGTTAAGTCGTACCTTGGAAGGCCATGGCAAAAGTATTCAAGAACAGTGTTCATGAAGTGTTCTCTTGATGGTTTGATTGATCCAGCTGGATGGATGCCTTGGAGTGGTAATTTTGCTTTAGACACATTGTATTATGCTGAGTATGCAAACACAGGAGCTGGATCTTCTACTTCAAATAGGGTTACGTGGAAGGGATATCATGTGATTGGTGCGTCTGAGGCCTCACAGTTCACTGTTGGTAACTTTCTTTCTGGGAGTTCATGGTTGCCTGCCACTGGTGTGCCTTTCACTTCTGGTCTTTGAATTTAATTTGAAATATTTCACTCTTAATTATGTTTATGATTGTTAATAATTGTAAAGGAAACAAGTAAAATAATGTTGTATGTCCTTGATACAGATTTCATTTGTTAAACAGGATTGAATATTGATGTTGTTGAATATTTGTATCAAAGATGTATGTCATCAGTTAAATATTGAAAAATGTCAATGTTTTTATCTTTTTTTATTTGTTTATTTTGTTTTTTTTCTCTTTGAATAAGTTTTTGCTGATAACAGAATTCCATAGTAGTATAATACTTTGACATATAAAAGCATCTCTGCTCGTTACTCCTGTGATCATATATACATATACATACATATATATATATATAAGCCATTTGCAATATAGTTTACAATAATAAAAAAACTTAAATTTCATATTAACTCTATATTAAAATTTAGTAAATTTCTAATTTCACTCATATTTAATATAACTTTATACGTACAAAATCTACAAGATAATAGATAAATGGTAAAATTATCCATTGATTAGAAGATTTAACGATGTGACTAATAAATATGATCACAAAAAAATCTTCTCCCCCACCTTGTAAATTTAAGACTAAATAAGCAAATTGTAGTTGGGTCCACGTTGTTTGCTTTGCGTCAACGATCTAAATAATATTAATTTCATTTTCTTCAGCGTCACTGACAATTTTATTTTTCTATTTCATTTTTTGGTATATAAAAAGAGAGGCAATTAGCTCCTTACGCAAAATTAATGAATTCCTCAAGACAAACCAATTCAGTTCTAGAAGTCCTTCTAATGGGCGTGTCTCAATTGGATACATTTGGCAGCCTTCAATAAGCACACAGACTTATCTTGCAAATTACGCTATTGTTCTGGTAAAAAACAACCTAAAACCCAATCTGCTTGCTTACTGAGTTTCTTGAGACAGGATAGATTTAACTTTCTGAACAGTTACAATATAATACATTCATTCTTTAATATAAGATTCGATTGACTAATTTAAATATGTTAAAGAAGATAAATAAATTATTGGATAAAGTATATATTTATCATTTTCTTAAAAATAATTTGTTTGTCTTAAAAAGTGATATATAATTTAATGATGTAAATAAATATTTCAAATATGTGACATGTTATTATTAAGTAATTAATTTAGCTTCGTTAATCTTCCAAAATCAATTAACTATATCTTATATTAAGTACAAATATAATGGTAGTATTAGGTTAAAGTGACACGCCAAGTGTAAAATATATCTTGCTTGGGACAGATAACTGTTTCTTTTTAAAATTATCCACTACATATACAATAATAGTTCATGTCTATTTTATCAAATGTCTCTCTCAATCTGCTCAGCTCACTTTGAGAGGGAAAAAAGTTTATATATTGACTACTTTTAGCGATATATATATATATATATATTATGATAGAACATTGTTTCTCTTCAGATCGATTGGCTTATATATAGACTTTTTCAGATCGATTGGCTTATATATTGACTCGATCAATGTGACAGTTGTGACGTTGATATAACAACATAAAAAAGTTGCTAATCTAAATATTTTACATGAACTAATTTGTTCCAGTTCACTGACAGAAATTTTGGGAATATAGGACAAGTCACACAGTTAATAATTCATAAATAGTATGGCTAACCAAATATTTATAGGGCTAAAGTGTAATTTTAAATGAGTTTTATTCTTATGTGTTATGGTCAAGGAGCGTCTGACACCATAAAGTTTTCGATGGTGCAAAAATACACATAAAATTTTAAAATGGTGCAGATTTGACAACACTAACGGTTTTATGAAAACAGATGTTAACAGCGTCCACATTAGCAAGACAATGAGGCAGACTTTTAAAACATCATGTGTATTTTTGCACATCGAAAATTTTATGGTCCCCGATGCTCCTTACCCATAAATAAATCCATAACACAGTTGTTGAGATGTATTAAATAATATTTTCAATTAAAACACAGTGAAACTGACATTTGGGGAACATATCAAAAAAGTTGTATGCCTTTTCTTTCGTAGGTGAAGCTATTTTCTACAAAAGAGAAAAATAATAATAATTCAACTCTAACTCGGTCTGATCACCGAATACTCTTCGGTTTTATTCCTGTCTCAATACTCTTTGGTTTGATCACCGGCAGCTGCCACAACAGTAATGCAGCGAGATTTTCTCGTCGAATATCAAACTCCAACTCACCACAATCATCCTCTGTCGTCACTGAGTCATCGTCAATAAACTTAACGTCATTAGTGACAACTCAACAATTTTAACGTGTTAACCTCTGCTTCAAGTCATTTTGAAATTATAAGGACTAATAGTTTCAGACAAACTAAACTTCAGGGACAAAAACACAACTTTGAAATCACAGAGACCAAAACTCAAATCAAGTGAAACTGTGAGGACCAAAATTTATGTTTAACCTTCTTTTTAAATCCAAGTCACCAATCAATATCCAGTCATTAGGTCACGTTAGCAAACTTAATAGCGTTAGCGATGAAGGAGGACGATTGTAACAAAAATACACATGAAGTTTTAAAAATATCCAGTCATCAGGTCACATTAGCAAAACTTCATGTGTATTTTTCACCCTAAAAAACTTTATGGTTCTAGACAACCCTCGGCCATAACTTTATTGGTAGAATTGCACATTTACCCTAAAAGCCTGTCGCATTGTCCTATCCCGCTGTCTTGCCAATGTGGACACTGTTAACATCCGTTTTCATAAAACTGTCAGCATTTTCAAATCTGCACCCTTTTAAAACTTCATGTGTATTTTTGCACCCTCAAAAAATTTATGGTACCAGACGCTCCTTGGCCATAATTTTATTAGTATAATTGCACCTTTGCCCTTGATAATAATTAGGAGTTGATTTAGGATTTTATTATTTTGCAATCATCTTTAGTTATGATTAGGAGTTGATTTATTATTATCATTATACTTCAATGCATCTTATAAAAAAGGGCTAGGGTTACCAATTGTAGTCATCTTTTATGATTGAATAATAATTGATATTTTTTAGCCTCTTCTCTCCCTCTCTCTTACTCTCCTATATCTGTCTGGTTTGCCCCTTTTTCCTGCTGTTAGAGTTGGGAAAATGGGTAATCGAGTACTAGGCTTGTGATTTAAAACCAAAAAGAGAGTTTGGTCTAAAAGGGTTAGTCTTGGAGGGCCATGGGTTTGAACGGGTTGACCCATTTAGACCCGTCAAATTACTTTTATTAGCCACTCTTTGTTTTTCAAATTTCTTCCTATTTTTCTTTGAAGTTTCAGAAACAAATGGTTCTTCGTCAAATATTAATTCATTTTCTAAGATCTTGTCTATTACTATATCTATTCACTTTTTTATTTCCAAATTTGATTTCATCTTTGTTTTTGTTTTGATCAAACCTTATTCTCATTTTTCAACTCAAACTTGTTTGATTGCTTTCCACATTTAAGTAGCCTTTTCAATAACAAAAAAATAAGTGTTATTTTTAATTAAATTTGTTTTCTTATCAATCATGTACCCCATAACAATATAAAAAGGGAAAAGAAAAATACCACTGGATTATATCCCCCTAATCTTATGTATTATATTATAAAAACACTTTGTTTTCTTTCAACTTTCAAAATAAGTCCTACCAAATCAAACATTTATATACATTCTTATATGTGTGCCATATGTGTGTGTGTTCACTCTTGGCGTCCTTGTTCTTTTCATTTTTTATATCAAGTTTGTTTTGCAGTTTTCAATATAGATACTACTTTTCAATGACTAAATTAAAAATTTTGTTGTTTTGAGTGGATATTGAAAAAACAAAAAAATTGTGAAAATATATTGAACAAGCCTGAGGCTTGCAGACCAGCCCATGAGCTTGCGGGCTGCAAAATTTGGAGGGAATACATAGCTTTATTTTACCATTTCATTTATTATATTCATAACATTTGGACATCCTCTTGGATCTCATAATAAATCATGGGTCTATTACTGAAAATAGTTTTCATGTGCAAGTGATGGAATTTCCATTCATAATATTTTGTTATTTTAACTATATTTATTTGCAACTTAATTTTGATAATAGTTATGTCTTAAAGTATAAATTTTAGGGAGATTTAGGCTCAAGTCCCATAGAAGAAGGTTATTTATGAAAAGGTCTCAAAAGGTTGTCAATGACAAGTCGATGAGTACCATTGACAAGTAGAGCATCTACCATTGACTATCTCTTAAAACCTTTTCATAAATAACTTCCCGCCTAAATCTCCCTAAATTTTATTGCTTTAACTTGAAAAGAGTAATGTTTAGTTAAACTAGCCTAAAAATCAATGGGCCAACCTGAGCCCGTTAGTTTAAGGGATGGGCTTCAAAATAGAGCCCTTTCATGTTAATCAGGCTTAAATATTGGCCCGAGATCTCCAGGCGACGTGATGAATGCGTGTTGTTGGGATTGGCTGAAGGATGAATGGGGAAATAGGTGGCGGCGTGAGGTAATGGAATGGATTTGTGGCGTGTGTCCTATTTGATTCAATCCATTGGGCTTCCAGGTGGGTATGTGATTCTGGGAATAAAGATGGATGAGTCAATAATGGGGCGGCCGAAAATTCACTTTAATTTCATATAATAATTATTAATTATAATTAATGTAATTAAAATCAATAAAAGTATAAGAAGAACACTAAAATCTCTTAAAATATTATAAATTCACTTAATAAAATATGATTATTTCAGTGAATCTTCCACTTACTCGTGAGGGCATAAAATAACAAAGGAGGGTTAAAAATATTTTCTAAAAATAAATAAACCCATCTGAATTTTAAAAGCTTAAAATCAAATCAGTTATAAAAGAGAGAAGCTGAGGGGATTCATATTTAAAAAAAGTTAATTAAAAAAATGATAAAAGTAGACAAATTCAGTATTTTGAAAACATGAAAGAGGACTTGAAAACAAGGTTAATTAACAAGACAAAAAGTGAGAAAATTTACATAAATATAGGTAACTAAATAAATAGTAAAAGAAAAAATACATAAAGGAGGAGCATTTTCATTATGAATATGCCATACAAGTATGAATTGAAGCAATCAAACTAATAAGTACCATCGAAACACTTAAATCAAATAAATCACAAAGTTCTAAAACGAACAAACACGATAGTAATCACAGTTAAAATTTATCTAGAATTATCCAAGAGGGATTAAGGATTTGGATATTGCTTCCCAGGCAAAACAAAATGAAAATAAAGAATGGTACTGCCTTGCTATTCATGCTCTCACCTGGTAGAGGTCCCTTTTTGACCAAATTATATTTGAACATTGCCTAAGGAGCCATCACAAGCATCACCACAAACACATCTTTCGTCCTCATATCGAAACAAATCAAATTAGGCAACGACACAGAAAGACCCAAGATCATTATTCATGGGATCTAGCTGTGACAAGCTTGAAAGAGTGCAATATCCAGATTTTTTTTTATATCAGAAATATAAAGCTAAATGTGTAATTAAAGATCAGTTAACTATCAAATAAAATAGTAGAAATCCTAAGGACTCCTTATGTACTTGTTACCTTGAACAGTAGCAAAAGTGCAATTTTCAAAGCGTTAAGGTTGCTAAGGGTAATTTGGTAAATTTCACCATAATATAAAAAAATTGCCCCAGGAACATAGAAATGAAGAGAATAATTTCTTGAAGTATATTTGAGATAGAATTGAGGTTAAAGCAGTACAAACTACCTTAAAAATGAATTTTAAGTATTTGTTTAATATTTGGTTGAATTAGGGATTATTAGCCAAATATAATTATTAAGAATACTAAGAGGCCTCAAATATTTACTCATAGATAGGGGGAATTATTTTAAGAATTACATGAATTTGTAAAAAAGGTTCTGTGCTTAAGAAAGACACAATTTAGCTAAACGAAAATGAAAGAATAATAAATTCCAGATAAGGGTTTACATTGAAAATTGCCTATAGAGCATTTTTGGAAATAGCTTGATCATGGGAAAAATTAGGGAATGATCACCTAATGAATGTGAATATTTAGTGATCTTACACTGATTAGATGATCGAAGGATTTCCAAAACATATTTCAGGAAGGTTAGTGTCGATCAAAGGGAACATGAAGAAACCAAAACGTAACCAAAGGTTAAAAAGGGGTTCCTAAAGCTTTCACATGCCATGTTCTTGTTAACAAATTAAAAGTAAGTAGAGTTTATATTAATATGGTCAAAATTATCTGTAGAATATTATTTTTCCAGATCAGTGGGACCCACACAACTTTTCCATTTGAAGCTTGTTCAATATGGTAAAAAACATAACTAATTCTATAAAAGTCGAAATAAGTGGTTCAAGTATTCATTTGAAGCTTATTCAATTATATACAAAAGAAAAAAAAAATACTCATTTGGCTAGTTTCATGCTCAATTAATATAGAACATTGTGTGACGATACACTGTTCATTTGATAAATATATGGTTTTCCAGATTTTTTTTCCAAATTTTGAAAAATCATAAATTTTTGTCTATACATTCAAATTAGGAAAACTTTAGCTCATTTTAAAGTTTGGAGTGTTTACTATTTAACTGAAAATTTTCAAAAAATTTGGACCTCAATTGCTCTGTTTTTTACTTACCAATTTTAAGTTAAAATGGAAAATCTACTGGTAGAGAACCCTAGTTTGGTTTCACATATGGAAGGTGAAGTAAAGTTAAGTTTATTCTGTTATAATGCATTCAAATGAGTAATTTGTAATGTGTATTGCATTATAATTATGTGTAGGCATTTACTTGTACTAATAAGGGCCTACAATGTTCAAGGAGCCATAGAAACTTAAGTGCAAGAGAGACCAAGTTTAAAGTATAGCAAAGTTATTGACTCTTACGTTAATATTGAAATGATTGTTATTTACGATTGTTTGTCATAATGGTTAAGTTAAGCTCATGTTTGGTTGAACATGTAAATTCTTTATGTTTGTATTGGCCATGTACATGTATAAGTTAGTAGTATGTTAGTAAGGTACTTTCCCACTTCATGGATAGTTTAGTTATGTTTAATAATAATCATGCACGTTAATGTTTTAGCTAGTAACATTTGCTAATGAGATTTCCATAAAATTTCATCCTTACAAAAATACAACATTATACGCCCAAGTTTATCCAAAGGTAAAGGCAAGGAAGGAGAAACCTAAAGGTGAAAAGATGACATCAATCTAATGAATATGATGTATTGAAGCAAGTTTATGTTATATGTTCAAGTAGTTTATGTTGAATCATGTATAAAGAACCTCAAGTATGATGTATATCCTACGTGCATTGAGTTAACAAGCTAAGCAATTGTGAAGATAAGTGACATGCATATAAAACACAAGAATTGCATGTTATTTTGTGGTAAAAGGGATAAGTATCCTTTAGAAACCATAAAATTTGAAGTAAGGGTAAAACAGGGCAAATGATGTTGAAAATTTATAAAATTTTTAGTTAAATAGTACACATTCCATAAAATTTGTGGTAAGGGTAAAACGGGGTAAATGGTGTCAAAGATTTATGAAAATTTTCAATTAAATAATAAACATTTCAAGGTTTAAAGCAAGACTTAGTTTAATAAATTTGGAAGTTACAATGAAAGTTATGTATTTCTAAGATAAAGATAAAATCTGGAAGATAAAAAAATAACTATATAAACAGTAATATATTTTTGGTATATTTTGTATTAAATGAGCATGCATATGGTCTAGAAAGTATTTTCCCTATTAAAGAGTACATGAAATTCAAATAGACACTTGAACTACTAAATTTTGATTTTTTAAAATTAATTATAATTTTTCTGGCTAAAATTTCAAAGTTACCAATGAACAGTACTCAAAAAAGTTTTAAAATTCCACTCGCTACTCTAGAATTTGAAAAGCATTGGAGTGATCTAGTATATGTGTCATTTACTTATATAAAGTTCTCCGAAGGAGGTATGACAGTGGCCATCCTCACTGCTCATCACTTCGACCCCTTGAACCCATAATAGTCCAGTATTGTGAAATAGTGCTCTTTCTTGGGGTGACGAGTACCTTATGCGCAAAGGTCCAAGAAATTCTCAAAAATGGGAAGGATGTCATTCTTCTGAGGCTTGAAAGATGGATCTCTTCCACTGGACCACCAAAAGCAAAAAGATAGTCAAGAGGATCTGTCTCTTTATCAATAACAGGGTTTATAAAAACATGCTTGGTGTCACGAATGGGTTTTGCGCCATCAGAGGCTTTCTTGGGAGCTGCTTTGGGAACTAATTTTTTTTTCAGTCATCGTAAGAGTCACCAAAGGAACTATCAGAAAAGTCATCATCAAGTTTCTCCTTACCATTGGCAAGATTTCTCACTGTAGGAATTTCGGTGTCGCCATCTTAATTTAAGGTGATGAGAGAAAAAGAGAATAATGCGTGTTGTGTGTGTGTCACTCTCTCTATATCTTATGATTTTCTAATATTAGCGGAATATCTTATGATATATATGGATCTATTTCAAAATTCGATTTCGACATATTTTGTAGCTGTCTATAACAGTGTCCGAAAGCCCCGAAAAAGTATTTTCTTAGAAAATTAATTACGGAAAATCCGGGAAGAATTTTGAGGAACGGAAAAGAGCTGGAGAATCAGGAAAAAATATAGAATTTTTCCATGTCCTTAAGTCAAATTGGCCGCCGGAAGCCCATTTTACGGTGTTGCACGCAAATCAAGGAATCCTGACGAATTACGAGGAAACCCAGAGACATTTTGGGCTAGGGAATAATGCCACCTAGGCAAGGAGGCCTAGGGAATGGCATCACATGAGAGATAAAGTCTCCGGAAAAGTAAAAAGATAGTTACCCGAGTAAATGTTACTTTACGGAAATGCGTGACACCGAATCAAGTAACTGGACGGGCAAAGGCCCAGTCAGCCCAACCGGACCAGCAAGGGAAGTCTGAAAAACACTTTTTAATGAAGAAATCCAATGAGGACATGTGGCACAATCTCCACCAGTAAAGTCCTACTTGGTCCCCAAGAATCAATCTAAGCCACACAAGTTTCAAGAGGCTTTTTACATAAGCTAACTCTCCTCTCTCTTCTCTCAAATTTCTGCCACCTCTCTCCCTCCATTTGGTCAGATTTTTCTCTCCCTCTCAAGCCAAAAAGACACCACTTTGCTCCCAAGGAAGAGGAAGAAGAGAGCATACACAATCTCAAGGTAACCAACCAAGCAACCAACTCTTTCCATTCCTCTACTCCTTGCAACTTCTACTACCTCTCTAGTGGCTTTTTTCCTTGATCAAAGCCCTCTTTTTAAAGATGAAAAGTTAGGGTTTCAAGGTTGGAAAATGAAAAAAGAGAAGGCTTTTGAGGTAGTAAAAGATTGCAAGTCCTTTCTTGAGTAGTAAAAAGTAGTTTAGTATGTGTTGTTGGTTCTTGTGGTTGTTGTGGAAATTTTTGGAAACCCTAAGTTTTTGGGGAGGTGATGTCCATTTGGAAACTTAAGAGGGAAAGATGTATTTGAGTGGTATAATGCATGAAAAGTAGTTGGAAAGCAAGAATATACATGTATATGAAAAGAAAAGATGAAAAATCCAAACTTGCACTTTTTTGAAAAATCAAAAGAAATAGAGGGAGTGTGATTTTGATAATTCTAATGCTTCCATTGGCTCCAAAATGAAGTTTTGTGTAGGGTAAATATAGGAAAGGGATTTAAGAAGAATTAGAGGCCATAAAGATGAAGTTTAAACTTGTAGGGTTCTTGAAAAGTTAAAGAAGTGCTCTAGTGCGTTTTGAAAGTTTTCTTGCATTATGTTGCTTGGAAATTCATGTGCATATTGTTACATGATCTCTAGGAAGTTGAGACCTCCAAGAGCACTTTTGGAAGGTTATTCAAGAGAGCCTAAAAATGAAAAAGGGAAGCTAAGCTAAAGAGGTAGCAAGACTACCAATCTTAACTTGTGTTTTATGAAACTTGGTTGTGAATGGTGCATGATTTTTGTGATGATTGAAGTGGGTGATATGTGTATGAAATGTGACCTTGATGATATTTCCATATGCATTATAAAATGTTGTTTGAACATGTCACATATTGTATGATCATACCCTTGTTTTAAAGTTATAATATGCACATTCACAATGCTTTCTTGATTAGCTAGTTTTGCTATTGGGATTCCCAAATCTCATTCCCCACCAACTAACCATGTAGGTGGAAGATCAAGTAAGGGTAAGGAAAAGGTTATTGATGAATGAAGATGTTGCTCTTGCTTGCATGATTTTTGTCCAAATATGAGTTGCTAAACTCTCCATGATGTTGTTGTGATTGTAACCCTTAAACCTCAACATGAAGTAGCATGTAAGTATGTGATGATGCATGCATGAAAATGGGCTAAAAGTGCTAAGGAATGGTAAAGAGATAATCATGCATGATTTGTTGGGATTAGGACGTACATGCAAAGGAATGGTAAAGAGATGAAGGCGTACCTTTTGCGATTCGAGATCGTCCCTTCCTTTGCATCTGGATCTCTTCAGATTCCACAACCTTCCGCGCTCATGCTTCCGATCACGAGGAGCCAACATTCTTTCGATCGCTTCCCTCTACCGGTATCCATGCGAACAGTCTCCAATAGTGGCAGCGTGCTAGCACCTCTTCGTCTCTCTCTCTCTCTAGGTTTTCGTGGCTCAAGAAAGAATTCAAATTCAAAATGGGATGCCTCTTCTGTTCACGAGCACTCATATTTATAAAGCTCATGGAGTGCATCATAATCCAAGATTAATCTTTTATTAATCTTGAAAAATCTGAATTTGAATTTCAAGATCTAATTTTGCAATTCAAAATTTCAGAGGATATTCAAGATCTAATCTTGCAAATATCATTTTTCACAAGCTTTAGCCAACTAAAGTGATTCCAAACGCTTCCGTTGTACATGTTAAACGCTATGAATTAAAGGTATTACATAACCCTCTTTGAATCCTGCATACTAAACCTATGCAGTATTGTGTCTATGTAAGTACTCTGACTTAACCCTATAAGCCTCTTGGATCTATCTCTATAGATCCTGATCCCTAGGATGTAAGTGGCTTCGCCTAAGTCTTTCATTAAAAAGGACTTTCCTAACCAAGACTTGACACTCTGCAAGGTAGGAATGTCATTTCTAATAAGTAGGATGTCATCAACATAAAGCACCAGGAATACAACTATGCTCCCACTAATCTTCTTGTAAACAAAAGGTTCATCCATGTTTTGAATGAAGCCAAACTCTTTGATAACTTCATCAAAATGATGATTTCAACTCCATGATGCCTACTTTAATCCATAAATGGATCGTTGAAGCTTGCATAACTTAAGCCCGATTATAGCCTTTATCATCACCCGGTCAAATGTGACTTTTGACTAGGTCAAAGCTTAGTGACTTTCATGTAGGAATCCATGATGATCTCAGGTCAAAGGGCATTGTGACGTGATTACATATGAGATAAGCTATTAAATGGAGGTACAATGATTATTAAATGGAGAAAATACATTAAAATAATGTGTGAGGTACAATGATTACATATCTCAGTTATGATAATCAAATGGAGAAAATACATTAAAATAAATAATGTGTGAGGTACAATAATTGGCCCTAGGGCACAATTTCCAATATCTTCCCACTTGCACTAGGTACAATCATTGATTTGTCTAATTCCCATTGTCCTAATATGACCTTCATGTTTTGTTTGTGCAAGTAGTTTGTTAAGATGATCGGCAACATTGTCTTCTCCAGATACTTTGCATATTTTGATATCACCTCTATCATTAATTACTATGATAAGGTGAAATAGCCTGAGCATATCCTTGCCTGTGTAATAACACCATTATTGTCACAGAACAAATCTATTGGATTTGAGATGGTAGGGACCACCCCTAGTTCAGTAATGAACTATCTTATCTAAACGGATTCTTTAGCTGCATCTGATGCTACTATATACTCGGCTTCCTCTGCAGAATCAGTTTCTGTACTTTGTTTAGAGTTCTTCCAGCTTAATGTGTCACCATTCAACAGGAATATGAATCCTAACTGTGATTTAGAGTCATCTTAGTTAGTTTGGAAACTCGCATCTGTCTAACCAATTACACTGAGTTTATCATCCAAACCACCGTATACCAAGAATAAATCCTTAATCCTTCTCAAGTACTTACGGATATTCTTGACAGCAGTCTAATGACCCTCACCTGGATCTTGTTGGTACCTACTAGTCATACTCAAGGTGAATGAGACATCCGGTCGAGTACATAACATGGCATACATAATGGATCCAATAGCCGAGGCATAAGGAATCTTACTCATGCGTTCTCTTTGATCCAGTGTTTTAGGACATAGATCCTTTGAGAGAAGGATGCCATGAGACATAGGTATGTAACCCTCTTTGAATCCTGCATACTGAACCTATGCAGTATTGTGTCTATGTAAGTACTCTGACTTAAGCCTATAAGCCTCTTGGATCTATCTCTATAGATCCTGATCCCTAGAATGTAAGTGGCTTCACCCAAGTCTTTCATTAAAAAGGACTTTCCTAACTAAGACTTGACACTCTGCAAGGTAGGAATGTCATTTCTAATAAGTAGGATGTCATCAACATAAAGCACCAGGAATACAACTGTGCTCCCACTGATCGTCTTGTAAACACAAGGTTCATCCATGTTTTGAATGAAACCAAACTCTTTGACAACTTCATCAAAACGATGATTTCAACTCCATGATGCCTACTTTAATCCATAAATGGATCGTTGAAGCTTGCATAACTTACCAAAATCCTCTGGATGTACAAAACCTTCAGGTTATGCATGTACACATCCTCAAGTAGCATTCCATTAAGGAAAGTTGTTTTGACGTCCATCTGCCATATTTCATAGTCATAATATGATGCAATGGCAAGAAGGATTCTGATTGACTTGGCCATCGCTACTGGGGAAAAGGTTTCATCATAGTTAACACCATGAGTTTGTGTGAATCCTTTTGCAACCAGTCTTGCCTTGAAGACACTGACTTTGCCATCCATGTCAGTTTTCTCTTTAAAAACCCATTTACACCCAATGGTTTTTACACCTTCAGGTGGGTCAGTCAAGGTCCATACCTGATTAACATACATGGATTGCATTTCAAACTTCATGGCATCTAGCCACTTGTCAGAGTTTGGTCCTACTATAGCCTCTTGATAAGTGGTTGGCTCATTGTGTTCAATGAGCAACACATCATGACTCCCAGTAACCAGAAATCCATATCTCTGAGGTGGTTGTCGTGATCTATCAGACTTTCGTAGGCCTTGTGTTACTTGAGGAGGCTCAACAACTTCTTGTGAGTCTTCTCTGTCTTCCATTTGTGGTTCTGTGGTGTTTTGAGATTCTCGAACTTCTTCAAGATGTAATTTGCTCCCACTGGTCCTTCTAGAGATGAACTCTCTTTCTAGAAAGACACCGTTTAGAACAACAAACAATTTGTGTTCTGTGGGATTATAGACATAGTATCCTTTTGTTTCTTTGGGATACCCCACAAAAAGGCATTTGGAGGATATATTTGATAACTTTTGAGAAGCCTGCTGTTTAACATAGACCTCACATCCCTGAATCATGAGAAAAGACAAGTTAGGTTTCTCCCCAGTTCATATCTCATATGGTGTCTTTTCAACTACCTTAGATGGAACACGATTCAATGTGAACGCAACTGTTTACAGCGCATGGCCCCTAAAGGAAGGTGGAAGATCTGTTTGACTCATTATAGATCGAACCATATCTAATAGAGTTCGATTCCTCCTTTAAAAAAACTTCATTCCATTATGGCATTCCTGGAGAAATGAGTTGTGAATTATTCATAACTCCTAAGATGGTTAATGAACTCTTACCTCAAATATTCACCTCCTCGATCTGATCGAAGAGTTTTAATTGTCTTGCCAAGTTGGTTTTGTACTTCATTTTGGAATATTTTGAACATTTCAAAAGATTCAGATTTATGTTTCATTAGATAGATATAACTATATCTACTAAAATCATCTATAAAAGTAATGAAGTACAAATAACCTCCTCTAGCATGTGTATTTAGTGGTCCACATACATCTGTATGTATGAGACCCAATAAATCAGTGGCCCTCTCACTATTCCTAGTAAAAGGTGCCTTAGTCATCTTTCCTAATAAACAAGATTCACACGTGTCAATTGATTGAAAATCAAATGAGTTAAGAAATCTATCTTGATGGAGTTTATAAATGCGTTTCTCATTTATATGGCCTAGACGACAATGCCATAGGTAGGTTGGATTCAAATCATTTGATTTAATCGTCTTAATAGTTATGTTATAGATATTTCCACTTACGGGATGTTCTAAATTTAAAAGGTAATGATCAAGATGCAGATTACTATCAGCATAAAAAATGTCATTATGATAAATAGAACATTTGTCATTCCCGACAATGGAAGTATAACCTTCCTTATCCAAATAAGAAAGAGAAACAATGTTACTACTCAAAGTAGGCACATAAAAGCAATTGTTCAAAACTAACAAAAGCCCACTGGGCAGAATTAATTCTTAAGTGCCTACAATTAAAGCAGCAACTCTTGCCTTATTCCCAACGCGTAGGTCCACTTTGCCCTTTTTCAGTTTTCTACTGTCACACACTGTATAGATGTGAGAACCACATGTAGAGGAAGTAGAAAAATGAATATCTATAACATAAATACCTGAAGAGATAGCCCTGCTATCCTTCCTTTTCTTTTTTAGATCTTCCAGGAAGAGTTTGCAATTTCTTTTCCAATGACCAGGCTCATTGCAGAAACAGCAGACTCCATCCTTTGGAGGCTTAGCCTTATCCGGCGTGGACTTGGTTTCAGGTTTATTTGGGCTTTTGGTCTTACCAGTAAAGCCTTTTCCCTTTCCA
>JANTPZ010091964.1:0-16986 GCA_025593235.1 Vachellia pachyceras
GAGAGCAAATGCATTGCGAAATTTCTGGGCATGAGCGTAAGCACGAATCAAGGAATTCCAGAGGTAGACACTTCGAGTGGGAGTTTTGTCGAATACGTCGTGGGCACAATCAACGGCACCGTTAGCCGCATACTGCCTGATAATTTGAGTTGCGTAAAACGGGTCTTCCGAGAGATGGGACTTAATTACCAAAGCATGCAATTTCTTGACGCTCAATAAGGATTTGCAAATTTTGCAGAGTTGGGATTGGAGTAAATCAAAATGACTCTGCATTAATAAATGAATAACTTCGTTTCACCCATTCGCTTTCTTGATCCTGGGCAAATAATCGTTGACAAGATAACTTGATCTATTTTTGCAAGAACACGGAGTTAATTTCGATTTTCAACTGGATAGTCACCATATCCAGTGAGCCAGCCAGAAAGGATTCAGTCCATAGTTTCTCCAGTTGCATGCAAATGGTCAGATTCTTCGAGTTGCTTATAAAGGAATTGCCGCTCAAAACCCCATCACTTACATCAAATCAAATACATGATGAAATTTGCTCAATGAACGTTTTCTTCTAAAATCGAAGGGGTTGACAGGGAGCTTGAAGTGGGAATACGGCGCTTGTTTTGAATCGTGAGTAACGTGATATATATATATATATATATATAAATAAAGTCAACATGCTATTGAATAGCACAGTAAAACTCAAAGTCGAAAATGAAAATCTCGTCATGAAATGATCAAAGCTGAGCAGAGATATACATACCTACACATTTTTCTTTGCGTGCTTTTCCCTTGAGATAGGTCAAAACCTATTTCTCAATCTTTACTTTACCATTGTCCATTTTTGTTTTTTTATTAAATCTTTTAATTTTATTTTACCCGTTTAACATAATTAATCCTTGTAACTTTTGATATGCTAACACCTAATTAACCTTTGCAACTTTGATCCGCGAGCACCGTTAAACCAAGTACACGTTAACAAATTGCAAAATTAAAGATTTAATTAAAAGAAAATAAAATACATAGGTACCAAATTAAAAATTTGAAAAAAGTATAGACACTGCTAAAAAAAGTTTTCTCACATCTAACATTTTGGTCTTTTAACATCCATTTAATGGTGGACATCTTTGTTAAGGACATTAGAAATATTGTGATGTGACATTTACAAGTTGCTGGAGGTGAAAGGCAACATATGTTGAATCCCATCATGGAGTTACAAGCATAGGTATCACACAAGTTGAAGAGGGAGGTATAAGTTTCCCAGTGGAGATCAAATGCCACATTTACATTTAAAAGAAAACGAGGTAAGAACAGGGGCAAAAAAACAGTGAGAATGATAGGTCAAGGCATTGTTTGGTTGAGGTTTTTGGACAGGAGTGTAGGGTAAGTCTAAGAATGCAATGGAGATAAATGTGTTTATTTAAGAAAAATCAGAGGTGAGATGCTATTTTTTTCTTTTTCTCACCTCTCTCTGACCCCCAAATTGGGTTTTTTAGAGGGGAGACAATCGTTGCTCACGACTAACTAGTGCATTTTTGGGAATCACTCCCCTCAAACATTGTACATAAATTAAGGTAAAACTCCTCTTATATATTTATCTTAGAATCGTAACATTGTTGCAAGTTTGTTTCTGAGGTAAGTGCTGGTAAAATTTGTATCATATCAAGTGTAATAGTTGATACTTGATATCGTCTACTTCATTCATTGCGTTGTACCGCTTTGTCGATTTAAGCTTTCAAGTTTGTTGCTTTACTGTGCTGTTACTATGCCTGGGAAAATTCAGTCTCAAAAGCCAAGTTTTGAACCATTTCGATTGTTCTCCCCGGACGGCGACAACAACAGTTGTGGGTTCGGGTTTTTTTATGCTAGACGGGCACCTTCTATATCCCCACCTCCTTGTATTGAAGTGTTTGCCTCCGGGGTATTCTTTGCTGTTGCAATTTACACTCTACTTTATTGTAGAATTTAATTTCAATGGAAATTATTTATTTTGATTACGGGATCAATGTAAAATAGGCTTCATCATCATTGGAATAAAATGCAGAATCAGTGAGCCTTCATGGGGTTACTCTGCTGATGAAGGTAGCTTGTCTCCTTCCGAAATTTTCTGGCCTGATTATAGCCCTTGATTCAGACATCAGAAGTGGGCACATTTCATTTTCTCAATGATGAGCGAAGCTTTTGTGATCACATTGTTACCATGTGATGCATATTATTTTGGATATGTTTGGTTGTGAATGGTTTGGGATGAATACTATTATAGCATGGTTTACGATGGTGAATACTATTATGGAATGATCTATATCTTATCATATGTGAAATTTCGTTGCCGTCTTACAGCCCGTCTGGTATGGTGGCAATGAAATGATGGAATTGGAATTCAATTCCAGGGTGTAGGCATATTTGGTATGGTGGAATTACAATTCCATGTGAAATTCAATTCCACAAAAACCTATAGAATTCAATTCCATACCCAAGCCCATGGAATTCATTTGGGTTCCATGGAGTCCAAATTTTTTGAACTAAAATATCTTCCCTTATATAAAATAGTATTTTTGTTACATTTACCAAAAAATCAACATTCATAAAAAAAGATATAGATTCCATCTTCATTTCCATGGTATACCAAACGTAATTTTAAAGCCCATATCCATTTTCACTTCCATCTCCGTCTCCATCTCCATTTCCATCAAAATAATTCCATTGTACCAAACAAGGCATTATAGTGATGGAATGGCTTTATTAAAATTATTATCTTTTAAAGATTATATAAAATTATTTTATCATATACAAATGAAGTAATGTGCCTGTTTAGGTACGTAGTAGAGAAGCACTTTTACATAAGCTGAGGTTAATATGTGAAGGATGTTATTTCGTTTTGCGGAACAACACAGTAGAATGTGTATTTGGCTTTTCTTAACGCTACTCCAAACAACCTCAATGGGTTTTTATAATTCATACACTCTAGAAAATGGTTGTTCTAATATAATTATTATGAACAAAAGGAAAGAAAAGGCATAAATAAAAATTATAAGGGCATAATTGTTAATTTAGACCCAAAAAAAAGCTCACATCCCAACATCTCATAACCTCACCGACCTTTTATTAACCCCGCCTCCCCTCCTTTACTTGAAACCAAACAAGGCCAGTGTGATAAGTACAAAACATATAACAGCACCTTAACATCTCATCAGGCAGAGGGCGTAGTCTCCAATCTGTATTCTAATACCTGCAAGAAATAATGTAACTACTTTTGAGAGATCAGGGTATGGAAGAAATGCGAAACTTGCGTCTAGGCTTACCCTTCTGCACTTTCTGCTTTAGACATTTCCAGAAACAACAAATTCAGGTTGAAGTCATCACAGAGAGATTAATCACTACAGAAACAAATCTTAAAGCAGGAAACTTTGGTAATTGATATCCATCTTTCATAATTACTTTAGCTGTCATTTCTCATCTAGCATAAAGAATTATAGTTTTGATGGAAAGTATTAATCACTTCAAATGTTTATCAAAGAATAAAGGTCAAGTGGTCAACTACTCTTCCTTTAGCTTCAGACACTGAGAAGACATCATTCTGCAGATATGGACTAATCTTGCAGCACGAACAAAGAAAATAAGAGAAATTGTGCCATAAATTAATGTTCCCATTTTCCTACCTTTGAGAAAAATATAATCTTCTAACAGATATTAGTCAAGGAAAAGAGAATATTAACATTTCACTTTACCTACATAAGGAAATTGATCATGTTACCTATCTGCAGGAAAACATATTGTGAACACATTTAGTTTGACAAAGAAGGGTTGCTTCTTATGGTAATCACATTTTGTTCAAGGCATATTTAAGGTTTAACTCTTAAAGCTGTAATGAAAATTATCTGCAAAAGCTGCAGCCCGAAGGAAAAGGAACGAACGTTATTACATAACGGATGGAACAAATGTGCCAAGTTTAGCAACTATCTTGGCCAAACCAATAAATAGAATAGTGCGGACGTAATTACAGAACAGAAAAGGCAAAACTCAACTAGAGACATTAGAAAAACACAAGAAATATTTCAAATTCTAGAACTGGAAAAGATAAATTCATCAAAAAAGAACTTCAAGGCCACCTTGAATCATAATAGAAATAGAATTACCTGTTTTTGAATTGGAGTCGCACGTTTTCCTTAAATTCTGAGAATCTGAATAGGTCAAGCATGGAACAGCATGCTGCCAAAAAAAGATGACCCAATTGTCAAATATGAACCAAACCAAGTTTGTAATCCACATGAGCAGCCCACACAAGTAATTATGATCCTAGCCGCTGGGGTTCTTTTCCCTCTCCTTTAGGTTTGCTTCTCGCCGTGTCGAGTTGGAGCATGAGGTTGTCGGGATATCGATCTCTTCCTTTCCGTTGAGGGATCTCTTATACTCCTCTTGTTTAAGCTTCTGGATTGTGTCTCTATGGTGGTAATCTTGGAGGTTAGGGTGTCAATCTGGCTGTCGCAAGGGGGCAAGCATAGCAACGAAGGCGGGAGTCGCGTGGATGGTTGTGGCTTTTGTTCAGGCGAGATGACCTCTGATAGCGATCTCAGGTGGGTGCCTCCAGGGTCTTGGGAGGCAACACTTGGGGATCCAGCAAATGATGGCTAATGACTCATTCTATCGCTAATGCCACTGGAATGGTTAGTGTTCATGGCTTTTCCTCCTTGTGTCGAAGGGGTTAGTGTTCTCTAAACTCCATTCTTCTCTGTTAATTATGAATCAAACCCTTCCCTTAAACTTTATCATAATAATAACCCCTTTTTCAAGTTAACCCCCCACTATATCTTGCCTTCCCTCAATCATCATGTGTATGTCATATGACTCATATTATCGATTGGTCAAATTCTTAAGAAGTTCATTTATAAATTATAATAAGATCAATAGTTCAAATCTAGTGGTTGATACAATGATGATGTTGGTAGATAATCTGTAAATAATTCTTTTTAAAGTTATGAGGCATGTTTTGATTTTGATAAGTTATTTTGACTCAACTCACTTAATGTCTTTGAAACATTGCATAACATGTAAGTTAAGATAAAACTCCTTTTACATGCTTACCTCGAAATCAAAAATCATGTTGAAAAATAGTTTCCAACTCTAATCCAAACAAGTTTTAAAATTGTTGTGTATAAAAAAAACATGTACATCTCACGTTATTCATTACTCCATCTTTTTTTCGGCCAGCCATTCACCACTCCATCTTATTCCTTCCTTGTATCATTATTAATGTCAAGTTAGTTGGCTGCGTTACATTTCACATATTTACAATGATAATCTCTTACATGTACAGTACTTTTGACGCAATATCTATGATAGCCTTCGTGACATCAAGCAAACGACTTTGTTCATGTTCATGGGAATGGAATAATAAACTGAATTACTGGCTTCAGGTGGTGTCAAATGTACATGTAAGATGTATTTAACTGATATAATTAAATTAATTATGTTAGTTAAGTTAATTAACACAATATATTAAAAAATTAGAAAAGTTATACATTTATGATCAAATAACCTCTCGAATTAGATATTATATTAAGTATTAGAAAAGTATATCAAATTAAAGAGACAAAAGTGATTATATATTTAAAACCAGATAATTGGACTTGATCCCACATAACACTTCTGATCAAGTCAATAAGATCTCAAGTATATACGTGCATCCTTGTGTGTATACACCACAAGGGATTTTTTTTTTAAAATCCAAACATTCAATTATTTATTTTTAAGTTTATAATTAAAAATCACAAATAATTCAAATTAATTCATCTTAAACAAGTCAAATATAATGTGTGATGGAGAATTATTTCAATAATACATAAGGCCGTATCCTTTGAACATATACATACTCTCGCCACAGTATGTTTGGGAATCATTTTGAAGCCCATGAAATGCATTGCTAGTCCAAAATGCATTTTCTATAAAAAGCTAGGTGTTTGGGAGAGCCGGAAACCAAAATGCATTGTGGGGGTTAAAATGCACTTTGGACAAAAGAAGGAAAAAAACTCATTTTAATTTGCCAGTAATGACATTTCAAAGCACGATCTTAACATTTCAAGATACGATATGAACATTTTAAGTTGTAACCTGGGGCACACCAAGTTGCAACCTAAACATGAAAATCTGAAGTCACAACCTGAGACATTTTAACTACTTTGTCATTTTATTTTTTACTAATTTTATCACACTATATAAAATAATATATATGTATTATTTTATACTAAAGTCACTTTTACAACACTTAAACAAACAAGTTTTCATTTTTCAAAATGTATTATAGATAAAAGTCATTTTTCAAAATACATTTTGACCAAAAGTTATTTTTCCAGCCGTTATCCATACAGAAATATCATCAATGGCAACGGCAGGGACCGACCCCAAGTTTAAAAAGTTTATTGTTCAGATTAAATAGCTGTCATACATCTTCGATTTCGTCAGAATTTATCCAAGTTTTATAACTTGTTTTTTAATCTTGACCCTCTTCATGACAATAATCCCAACTATACACTTGAGAAATTATCTATTATTCTTGTTCATGATTTATAAATATATATAGAATCACTTATTTTACTTTCTACTATGGATGTTAAATAATTTGGATATTGATGATGGCGTATATGCTCAAAGTTAACTAACATATAGGCAGACGTAGGTGAGTGAATGGGAAACATGTGTGTTAAATACGGACGTAAGTTGTAATGAGTATAATTTTTTAAGAGAACTATACCTTCAAAGCTAACAGTTATAATCGGGGAATCCAAAATTTTATAAGATCCTATTTGTTCAGCAAACATTTCAAACGTGCGATTTGTCGCAGTGATAAATACTGGGCCCGAACAAAATTGTTGAAACGTAAGTTGAGATTGAGACTATCGACGTTTGATTTTATTAATTACACGAGGGGCTTATATATAGTGATATAAGAAACGGGTTGCATGTGACAGAAGGGAAGCACAAATTTAAAAGAGAAAGTGCTTATTTGGAAAAGTTTATTTACTCCCCGTAAGCATGTTTAACAGTGTTTTTTTAGTAAAATGAGATAATATTCTTCACATATTTATCTCGACTTGTATAAAAGTACTTCTCTACTGTATTCCCAAACGGAGAGAGAGAGAGAGAGAGACTAATCATTTTGGGGCAACTAATAAATTAAATCAAACAAATGGTTCGCTGTCATCATCATTCCTTGCAATCCAAGCTGTCCATATGCCTTGTTTGTTTGCAATTTAATAACGCTTCCATTGAAAAAAACCAGGGAAAAGAAATCTCACTTACTCCTTTTGATCTATCAAATGAATCTTGGCAACCTGTTGCGATGAGATTGCTGCCACAATAAAGCTTTAAATGTGAGTTAAACCCATCTACAAACCCATCTAAATTGTGTAACATTGCTTAATGAATAGTCCAAACGAGATTGTATTTGTTTGGAAAAGCTTAGATCATTTCTGGATATAACTTGACTGTGCCATGTTCAAGTTGATATACTGGTGGACGTTCAAAAATGGAAAGTTGTTTATTTATAATTGGCCTTTCTTTTACCCCTTTTTTTGCTGGCTTCAATATTGAATGAGAAACAGTAGCTCTGTTGCTTTTTATTTTGTTTATATCGTGTGTTGTAATTATTTGTTTTTTCTTTTAATTTACGTGAACTACTTGATTTGGAAGCCTCGCATTTAAACAGTCATAGCTTTTCGGCCACTTAATTAGATGGCAAATGCTTATCAATCAACGCATATTGTTGACGGGCATTTAGGATAATTTGCAATCGCTTTTCAGAATTTCATCTCTTCCGAGCGCTATCATAACAAGGATGTTAAAAGTAGCATCTAAAGTCTAATATTTTTATAGTTAAAACATAATCCACTGTTTAATTCCTATGTGTTACAAGTCTCACAAAACAAGTGGAATTTATAAGTTTAAAGAGTTATCTTTTCTATCAAGCCAATCTTTTCGGTAGGATGGATTTTCTATTGAGTTTGTGATTATCATAGTATTGCATCAAATATCCTCAAAGGCTCCGCCGAGTGAATCTTTTGATAGGTAAGAGGTTGTGTAAAGTACCGTGGTACGAAGTCGTTAAAAACATTCGCCTTCAAAGGGTATATCATTGTTATCGATCATATATTGGGTTCGTTTCGCAACGCGGTGGAGAAGTACTTATGAGTACTTTCATACAAGCCAAAACAAATATGTAAAGTAGATTGTCTCGTTTTGCGAAAAACACTGTTGAACGTAGTTATAAGTGCTTATGAAAATTTGCCAAACGGCACCATTGTGAAGCCTCGTCAGACAAGTTTATAACCCAAAAGACTAATATTTTGGGAGACGTCCTCCATTTAAGTTTGTGTTTGTTACAGTGTATGTGTTAAAATTTCTCCAAAAATTCTTCTCTTGTATTAAGTTTTTATATGCATCGTAGTTTGCTCCAAATATATATATATATATACATATATATCTGTGTGCATGTGAAAGGAAAATTGCAAGACTTATCTATTTAAATTATAAAAGTGACGGGCAAAACTCTTCAACCATTTATATTTATACATCTACGTGAGAAAATCCATCCAATATACTCATGTGACCCTGATTATACCAGCTAGGTAGAATGTTGTTATTAGTTCTAAATATGAAACATTCATCCATTTTATTTATAATATTTGCCAACCATTTTCCTCAAATTAAATTATTTAACTTATAAATTGATATATATACTATAATATTATATATTGGTATTTGAAAAAGATTAGGTCATATTTGTTATAAGTAAATAATTCATTTAACTTGCTTGATTTACCTAAATTAATTTAATTATAACTCTTATATTAAGGATTAGATGAGTATTTTTCATTTTATTCAGATGCAACCTCAAATACTCTCATGTTGATCCAAAAGAGCGCGAGCAACAAAAACGGGTTAACTTTAATATTTTGTTATTATTATCTGGGTTTTGAGAATTCAACTGATACATTGCCGATAACTCAGAGATTTATGTTAAGTATAATTTATTGCATACATAAATCAATGGACCTCTTTGGGAACGCGGTAAAAAATTAATTTTACGTAAGTCGAGGTAAGTATGTAAAGAATATTATCTTATTTTACAAAAAATACTGTTAAACATGTGTTTGGGTTCTATGTAATTATTCTCAAATTGGGTCAATACCTGTACGATTGAGCCGATAATGGAATGGGTTATAAAATCATGATATAACAATGTCATTGACATTTTAATTAATGATGCTGGTTTTAATCTGGCAGGAACAGAAGAGAGGTTGGGATTTGGTTTAGGATTAATTAGGCAATAATTAACTGGATCTTAAAATATGACTAATACATATGATCAAGAACGTAACTTTCATTTTAACTGTGACTTAACGGGCAATTAAGTTGATTCATAACTGTTGATTTATTTGCTGCCTATTCTGTTCATCAGACACACATTTCCAATTCAGGTTTTAATAACCATATATAGATTCATTTCAATATTGAAAATGAGATTTATCCAATCTTGTCCTGTCTAATTTAGCAACCATCAACATGATTAAACTCGTCAGTGTCGTCTTCTTCCAACCTTTAATTAAAAGTCTAACATTAATCGATCTAACTAACTTTTGGAACAAATTATTATTACAATGACAAAATTATTATTACAAGGTAAATTGAAAAATTTGAAAGACATTTTGATACGATTTCATTTGCAGGAACACACACTAACTATTTTCCACCAAGAATTCGTTGTCAAAGTGCATGTCTAACAATTACATTGGGTATCATATTTACGCAAGTCGAGATAAATTTCTTATATATTTATCTTATCTTATGTGAAATAACTTTCCCAATAGATTTCCAAACACACTCAAAAACAAGTTTTTAAAAGGCTGATTAGATTGTTCATATAATCCAGTTAAAAAGTGTAGACTAGAACTCAAGGGAACGCTGAATGAAGTTATTTGGGTGAGACCTATAAATTAATAATCTATTCAATGTTTTGGTTTTTGATCGAGTTTAATGATGTTAGATGATCCATATGGCTTGCAAATCCAAACACGAGCAAAAATTTTGAGTTAATTAATCACTTGTTTAGTCTTGAGTAATTCCTGAAGAGTCTCTAGAGCTAATTGTTAATATATGGTGTCCGTTTGAAAAATCGGTGGAGAAGTGTTTTTACCATTTACGAGGTAAATATGCGAAGAAGATTATCTCATTTTGCGGAAAAACAATGTTGAACGTACTTTTGGAACTGTTAAACGCTTTACCAAATATAGTGGTTAGCCTATTGCAACTCGGTTGATATGATGAATTGAACATGTTAGTCAAGTTAAATTATACAATTTTTTTTATAGTTGAGTAGGAAACAACATGGTTTTGAGTAAAAAAAATTATACTTCATTCAATTTATGCCTAAATAACTCTATTTCATTGTATTAATGCAAATTTTTTATCTAATACCGGAACAATTATTTTCACCAATTTAATAACCGATTTTCAGTTTATTGAGAATTGAGTAAAGTTCAGTGTGCATGTTTGGGAAACACTTATTTCCAACAGTGCACGTAAACTAAAATAAAACAATATTGAAACATGTAAAAATCATTTTAAAATTTCAAAAATCATCTCGAAATTTGTAAAACCATATCAAAATCTATAAAATTATTTTAGAAACTGTAATTTCTTTCTCCTGACGAATTTCACAAACACAATTATTATCATGGAGAAGTACGATTGGGCAACAGCACTAAATAGCGAAAATGAAATGAAAGAAAATAGAGATCGTTGGATGGGGCCGATGAGATATCAGTTGAACGAACGGGATGGGGAATGTGAGAACTGAAACACTATTCACAGCAGCTTTACACGTCATCATTGGGTGTGATCGAATACAACGCTGTTGCGATGACAGAACAGGCGTGGCCCAATCACTGTCAAGATTGGCGGCCAAGGGTGTGGGCCCATCACATGTCTCGCGCTGGCTTCATATTTTCTTAACACCTATCATTATTTATTAATTATTAATAATTAAAATGTCGGCCCACAAAATTTAACTGCCCTTGCTCACCCTAAGTTTTTAACGATGATGCATCGTTTATGTTTAGAAAATCACATAAATCAAAATAAAAAAATATTTTAAAATTTGTAAAAATTATTTTAAAATTTTTAAATTTTTTTTGAAATATGTAAACTCCTTTCTCCCTACGAATTTCCACGTAATAAAATCTGTAATATCTCCTGATCACACTCCTCACTCAATTTCTTCAATATACTCAACCCATTTTAAAATATATGTGTTTTTTATATTTGTATAGATTTTATGTATGAAATTAATTCAATGATCAAGTTTAGGTTTTCTATAAAAAATTTAAAAGAAAATTAAGGGCTTTTAGTTCTGAGCTCTAATCACCCCAAACAACTTTTTCAAAAACTAATAATTGGTTTGAAGAAAATAAGATTTTAGAGTTTCATTCATTTGGATCGCATCAGTGACCATTTTTAAAATATATGTTCGGTGCCAACAATATACCCATAGCTCATGAAAAGTAATATTTTTTTTAATAAAATTATGCATAAAATGTATTGAAATAAAAAAGGTTGATAGGGGTGTCCATTCATTTATGAATTTATTTATTTTAAAAGCAGTATTGTAAATGAAACTTTGGCAAAAAAAAAACAAATTGTAAATGAAACATAAGTGGCCTGGATTGTGTCGGTCATCGTTACGTCTATGCCACTATCAAACAAATGAAAATGAAATCGGGTCCGTTTGGTAAAGCGGTGGAGAAGTACTTATGGGCTTATTCACACAAGCCGAGGTAAATATGTAGAGGAGATTGTCTCGTTTTACGGAAAAACACTGTTGAACGTGCTTATGGCTACAAGTCAAGCGTTGCCAAACAAGCACCTTATGTATTTTCACCACTGTCATATTCATTAAAATTAAGTGAAAGGTATTATGTTATTTTAGTTCCCTTTATTATCATCATAATGACATTTTAATTTGTTTTAAATGACCTTCGTACAAAAATTGAAGTATTGACAATAGCATGATGACAAAAATTACATAATTTTAGGTATAAGGACTGTATCATTCACGAACCAAAAAAAAAAAGGCTTTTCTTGTGTGTTGTAGTTTTATCTACTTGAATTTCTCCACCTATTTCATTAAAGTTCAATAACAAATTTGCTTTTATTCTTCCCATACTTATTTTTATATTTCAATACATTTTTTTTTGGAAAAATTCATATTATTATCCCTCCACACATCACATGAGACAAGATGTATAGCTAGTGTAAATTATGATGATTTAATCTCCGTTGAAAAAAGTACTTTTACGCATATTGAGATAAGTATGTGAGAATAGTTTTGTCTCAACTAAGAGAGAAAAGCTTCTCTAAAGACACTCTTAATTAAGTACATATGTATATTTGGACTCCGTTGGGAGAAATGGTTTTACGGATTTCGAAATGCTTTATACGAATTTTAAGATGCAGTTTATCTTGACTTACATATATCGTTAAAAATTTGTTTCCCAAACATACACCTAACCGAGGTCCACTTTCTTATACTATTATGCAGTCATACCCATCAAAAATCCAATTCTCTAATAATAAACATCTATATTAGAAGTCTACCTGAATGCCTCCTAAAGTCACATGTATATTCCCAGAAAGTCAAAATATTTTACATACTTTCCCTTTTAACTTTAAAATGTTATATTTTAAAAAATCAACAATCAAAATCACAATTAGAATTTAGGAAGTCTTTTGTTTTTTTTTACAAGCCTTGACTTGTTATTACGTGGCACAAAGCACGCGAGTAAACGACTTCATTAAATATTAGAACCACGCGATTCATCTAGGTTTAGTCAAAACGCAAAATCATCATTCGTCGTACATGGATCATTTCCATAATAATATATATAATTAATGGCTTTGCTTACTTAATTAGTTTACTTCTGTTTCCCACTCTGAGTTCATTAAGTCTTAATCTTTCTCTACGATCCCCAGTTAGGTGGAGTTTTAATTTCTTAATTTTTTTATTACCCCCACAAAAGTACTCTTTTGTATTTCATGTTTGACTAAACTATATATAAATTAAATATTCCTTTTCTTTCACATCCCCCTAAGGCATCATGCTTGCGAATCACTTATTTAATTAATATATTTTATTATTTATTACGAAAACAACAAATAATAATCATCTCCTTCAACTAATCGATTGTGATACTACCGAAATTTACATTCAACGCTTTGACAATTGCATTGTGAAAGTGAGAAATTCCTGGCTTCGTTCTTCTCCAATTCCCTCCTTAAAGCGTAAATAGATATTTATATAATTAGATTAATTTTAATTAATACATTAATTAGGTTCCGTTTTCAACATTAAGAGACATAAATGTATAAAAAATTGGATAGCGTATTGAGCGCAGTATCACTATTTTCCAATGTAAATCATATATATATATATATATGATTTTTTTACATTATTTGACAACTACACCGTATGTTTGTTTGGTAAAACTTTTATATTTTCCAAAAATATGTTCAACAGTGTTTTTTCACAAGTCAAGATAATCTTCTTCACATATTTACCTCAGTTTGCGTAAAAGCACGTCTCTACCATTTCTCAAACGGACACCGCATCTTCGAGTCTAACTTTGTATTGAAAAAAAAAGGTTAATAATATATTGCTTGCGTATAGGGCTTTGTTCCCACGTGTAATTAAAACATAATCTTTCTTCGGTAAAACAATATCTACATGACTTATATTTTAAGCCAAGATTAATTTTTTATTTAGGAAAAGATCAATAGTTTTAGCGTTGTCGTTTTACATGTTCAAATAATATTCTATTATTGCTTCAAGAAGAGTTGCCAAGATTGCCTTTAATAATCGTTACTCTCGAAGAAGAATGCACACACCATGTTATATGTATTTGACACGTTGTCATTCGACAATTGTTCTGTTTCTACTTGGAATTATAGGTACAATATTAATTATATTAATAAAATTCTTAAGCGAAATTAAAAAAAAATATCAATCCTTGTCTGGCTAGATTGTGATGCACCACCATGCCACATTCTGTGAATTTTATAATATGAACTCATAAGAAACATAAAAAAGCATCCGTGTGTAATATTATTAAGTTATACTATAAAGTGAAGTTTGACCTGTGTTTTGCTTATGGTTTGGCATGAGTCTCATTATTTGTAACTTATGAACAGCATGATTCCTTCTAAAATTTCATATAAAATAGATATTTTTAGTAAAAATTGAGGAAAAGTCCTCATTTAAAATTTTATTAGAGGGAAAAGCTTGATAAATTTACTATTAGCTTCTATATATAATTTTTTAAATTAAGAATGGGCCCGTTTGAGAACGTGGTAAAGAAGTACTTTTACGCAAGTCGAGATAAATATGTGGAGGAAATCATCAACTTTATGGAAAACCACCGTTTAACATGCGTTTAGTTTTTAGAAACATTGTTCCAAACAAACCCAATATATATCTCAAATTACTCTTGAGATTGTTGCTTATCACTTTCAATATTTAGAACGTAAAGAATTCACATCTCTTGAGTATCTTAACTATTATGCTTGCCGACTTGTTTATAAAATTTCACTGTCTTATAATTCTCACCAATAAAACTTCTAATGACCAACTTTTTCCCAATTCTTCTCAGATTTTTCATGTCGCAAAATAAAACAAATAAAAATTTAAGATTCGTTCCAATACATGATTAGTGAGGATACAGCTTATATTTTACAAGGATGTGGTGGATTCAACTTTTGCTGATGAAGTAAATTCACTACCAAAAAAATGCCATTTAGCGATGGATTTTCCGTGGTTAAAATAAGGGTCATTAATATTTTCCATCGTTAAATGAAAATTTTCTGATGGAAAAAAATCATTCAACGAAGAATTTTTCCGTTGCGGAATGATATTTTTCTGATAGTGATTTTATTGATAAACAACATGTAAATATATAAATATTTATATATATACTTATAAGCACTTTTTATACTTTGAAACATGTCTTGGTCATGATAACATCGTAAGATTTAACTCATCTATATTTTATTACTAATTGTTTTTGGGTTGTGGGCATGCAATTAGAAAATCGACCGACACAGTAGCTAGTTCTATTTTCTTTTGATTTTTACAAATGAATTCAGATGCATTGCACTATACTGCCTCCGCCTATAGCACCTTCCAAGAAACTCCCCTTCCCTATCTTTTTCATCATATATTACTCTTTTCTATGGCAACTATTAATTAAAGCCAACCAAATCCCCATGCCAATTATATTATATTATAACTTTTCTTTATATATGCCTCCTTCTCATGATATGCATTTAACTATTTTATATTCATAAAATTCTATGAATGTTTATATTGCTAAAATAAAATTTATATAATAAACTGCGTTATTCACAATTCATTGTTTTAATTGGTTTTATTAAATCATGTGCATTGCATAAAGACTTATCATGCCTTTAATTTTTTATATATATGTATATATATTAATATGTGACATATTAATTATTTTTGTGACGCTTTTTTGGGTTCTTTTATGTTCACATGTGTCACATGGTTGACGTAATAGGCCATGAAAATATTGTCTGAGCTACAGTAAAAGAACATCTAACTTACGAGATCATGATTAGTGTTAAGCTAATATGCTTAAGCTTAACATACATATTATTTATCAAAGGAAACATTAATTAACATCCCTATTGATTGAAAACACCAATTAGCTTTACCGTTTAAGTATAACGTTTTGAGTTTAAATATATATGAATCGAATACATGCTTTAAGAGAGTTAATCGCATTTAGACTCAACAATGCATAAAAAAAAATTATATAATTTATGACTAATGAATATTATGATGGTGTTATAAATTTATGTTAATAAACTGCTGGTTTAAATTCTATATAGAAATAAAAGTAAAAAATCACTTGTCATAGTATCTATTATTGTGAAGTAAAAAGCTCACAGGAAAATTTGTATACATTTATATAGTATTAATATTAGTTAAATATAATTTTCTAGAAATAGCGATATCTTAAAATCCAATCCAGTCCAAGGCAAAAGCAGAACCGGATTTGCGTAAAATCCACTTGATTGCTTCACTTTCCTCCCTCTCTCTCTCTCTCTCTCTCTCTCATAACTTGAATCCTAAGTATAATTTCATTCCTCTTCTCTTTAAATCAACACAATTACCTCTCCATCTTCCTCCTCGATCACTTCTCTGATCTCTCTCACATCAACACACACACATGTGTGTGTATAAATATTTTGCCACCCCATTGAAACGTCTCAATGACACAAGCATTATTCTTCTTGAAGCTATATAGCTTGAGAGCCACTGCACACACACCACACACGGACACCCGCATATATATAAAACCCCACTTGATCAGAGTGTGTCTGTTCTTCTCGCACGAGTAATCAATTATAATGGGTCGCCATTCCTGTTGTGTAAAGCAAAAACTGAGAAAGGGTCTGTGGTCCCCTGAAGAAGATGAGAAGCTCTTCAATTACATTACCACATATGGCGTTGGCTGTTGGAGTTCCGTTCCCAAACTCGCCGGTATTTTCCTTTCCTTTCCCCACAGAAATTGAAATTTTCAGCTTATCTTTCTGATCATTTAGTTTGATCTCAATAAATAAACTGGTTTCTTCAGGGTTGCAAAGATGCGGCAAGAGCTGCAGATTGAGATGGATTAATTATCTGAGGCCTGATTTGAAGAGAGGCATGTTTTCTCAACAAGAAGAAGCTCTCATACTCGGCCTCCATGAAGCTCTTGGCAATAGGTAATAAAAAAAGATTAATGAAGAAATGAAAATATTGATGAGCTGAGTATCCTTTTGGGTGAACGGTTAATTAATTTAATAATCTTGATTTGAATACTGCAGGTGGGCTCAGATTGCAGCACAGTTACCAGGAAGAACAGATAATGAGATAAAGAACTTCTG
>JANTPZ010091965.1:0-15460 GCA_025593235.1 Vachellia pachyceras
TTAGATAGGAAAACGATCAAGCAGACAGGCAAAACCTTTTTCCTTCTCATGAGATGAGATAGTATAAAAAGTTGTTTGAAGATGCTTCTGAAGTGAAGATTGAATAGAGAAAATAAGAATGAAGCGTCTTGACCATGTTCTAGTAAGGAGTATCAAATATAACGACCTTGATCAGAGAGCAGAACCCCGCTAGCACCGGCGGCTGCAGCAATATCAACGCGCTCAGAAACCAACAAATAGGCGCGGTCCTGAATCACCGACTTCAACGTGCAAGCAGCCTCGTAAAGCCTTCCGCCACTGGCTTCACTGCCAGTGAGGACCACAATCCCAACCCATTTTGACACCGCCTTGTCGATCAAATCAAGGGAATCACCACCGCTCAAAATATCGTCAGGGTTCAACTGGAGAACGAGGCCAGGGACTTTAATCTCGGGCCTCTTGTAACCTCCAGGAAACAATGTCCTAGGCTGAGGTTGCCCATATGTACGATTCACTTGTTGCTTGTATTGGTCGAATGCATTGGAACTGCTTGAGACAGAATTACAAGTAATTGAATCATGCTGTCGCCGTGGGGGAAGGCGGGAACGAGAGAAGTGGGTGTGGCGGGGAACCAGTGAGGCCAATTGCGAAGAGGTTAGAAAGCTGCGGTGGATGAGGAGAGGTACCATGGAATTTCGAATGAAAGGAGAAAGTTGGGGAAGAGAGGGAGTGTTAAGGACACAACAGAAAACGGCTTAGGCTTATCAGCAAGACCGTCCATGTGTAGTCCGTGATCTGAGCTTTTCCCCTTATTTTATCTTCTTATCGGCAAAAAGAACAGTCAAAAGGAGTGAGGGGCAGAGATCTGCGAATATGGAGGCTATCCCACCAAGACTTTTTTTTTTTTGCGCTAATTTAATTTTAATTAAGGATATTAATCATTAAACATGATTTGATATAATCTATAAAATTATATAATTATAAGAAAATGATTAAAAAGACCTTAAAAATGTAAAATTCCAAATAAAAAATTAACTATAAAATAAATGGTGAATTGTAGTGGTTAATATGTTATCAAGAATATTAAAAAACTTATTTACGATTTTGTAATTTTTAAAATATTTTTTTATTATTTTCAAGTTAATTGACATGCAAAGCAAATTTTTATTTTAGAAGAGACATTTATAATTTCTTTTTATATTGAAAAAACAATTCAATTGTTAGGTTTCTTTAAATTAGTATTAAAAATTACTTTTTTAAATGTGATTTACTGTTTATATAATAAATACATAAAAAATTTATTTGAAGTCAACGTTATTTTTTTTTTGTTACGGTAGAGTTCTGCTGCCCGACAGAAATTTAAAACGCTAAACACCAACGTTATTTTCCAAGCACCGCTTTTCTTCTGAGCCAGCTGCTCCGACTTCCCTCTTCAATACTTCAAGTCAACAAAGCCCTTTTATTGGCTCTCTAGTCTCTCCTGCTACAATTCCTCGCAATGGGTCGAAAACCCAATGCTACCAAGCTTCCCGCTGGGTCGTCCATGGTAGACCCACACTTGATTCTTTGCTGTTCCCCCTTTTTATTTTTTTTTATCTGGTCCTCTTTTTCCATAATGCCGGACCGCCGGTACAATATTTTATGTCCCTCCTGTAGTTTTTGTGTGCGCATCTTATCTGCATGCAATCGTCATATTACGAGTGTTTCTATCTTCCATCTATGGAAAATAGTATCGTAATTCTTCTCTAATATGCGGTTTGCTGATAGACTTAGGGTTGCGGTCTGGTTTGGGTCTTAGAGTTTTGGTTGATTGGATAATTGCTTCCGTGTTTAATTGTTTCTCTGTTGCCATTGCTTTTGGCTCATGCGGAAATACTGGGTTTGCTATTGCTGAGCATGGTTTCAGTCTTTGAGTTCTATTACTTGTTTAACACGCTATAAATGGACCGTTTCAATGATTCTGCTGCCGAAGATTCAATCCTTCGTTTGTTCTCTTACTTGTTTATGCGGTAATATCAGGGTGCTCATTGTAATAATGCTCCGACTTGTGATGCCAAACTGGCTTATCAGATCCCCGTTTTTTCCTGTTTCACCTCTGGAGCAACGAATTTATATTACTGTATTATAAGAAAACCAGGAAAGCTGGTCACTAATTTATATGCTTCTGCTAACAATAATTCTTACCTTGCTCAAAGCCCGAAAATGCGAATCCTTCCTTGGGGAAGTCTGAACCAAGTCCTGCTCGAGAGGAAGAAAAGGGAAAATCTGAGCTAGAGCAGAACTCTACTTCACGTAGGAGGAGAAAATCCGGATATTATTCCCCTAATCTCAGGCGATCACAACGTAGAACTCCTGCTCTGGTTACCTCCAACCAAGACATTGAAACATATGTTGAAGACATCATTGTTAGCGAGAATGAGAATGATAAAACTGATACTCAAATGAAGAAAGCGAGGTCAGAGCCGGACGCAAACCTTAGTGAACCGTGCTTGAAAGAAAAAGTTGATTGCATATTACAGCGATTAGAAGCTCTTGAAAAGGCCATAGAATCGTTGCAAGCCACGGTATTAAATAAAACAAAACCCAAAAGTACATGTTGATGTTGTTTTTTTTTGCGATTTTCTGACTTGTCTCACGAGCTTATGTATTGAATATGCAAACAGGTGGAAGAAAATATCGACTTGGGTAAAACTCCACCTTCAGCATCCGCTGTACACAGGAGGTTCACCGGCTCCCAGAATAAGGTTGTCTGATCTACCATTTCACTTGTTCTTTTAAGCTATTTCCCCTTTTTTCCTGGCCATTATTACATAAGTATATGTTATTTTACTCTGGAGACCCTTTTTTGTGCGTACACATGCAGCTTCAAGCTTTAAGAGAAGAAAATCTTCAACTTACTGGAAAGCTAGAAAATGCTCAAGGCAAGGTTGAAGTGGTATGTCATAAAGCTGCTTACAGTATAGCTATGCTGCATTAGTGTGCTTTCTCTGTAGTACTAGTATTTAGTGGTAGTATCGCACAACCTGAATTCTTACTTAAGATCAGCCCTTCTTGCTGGGTTCACTTAGTCATGCAGTTTAGTGCTTATATATTTGTTATTTGTTACATCGGTCATGAACTACATCTGATGTTGAAGGAATCGTTCGACTTCAATTATATGTCAGCTTCCACCCAATATTTTTTTGTAAAAAATGCTAAAATTAATTATAGCCCCCTCCCAATTTATGTACTGTTTTCGTTTTCGGTCCCCCTCCAAAGATGCTGATCGATGGATCCGTCCCTACAAGTCATCCTTGTCATTATTTTCACAATAACTTGCAATTATAACCAGTCAGTGATTAGAAGAAGTATGTTTACAATAAGACATTGAGTAGATGTTGACGAATGTTATTGTGTCAGAGTGCAATTTGACGGAGCGCTTGAATGCGAATTTCTGGCTTGCACCCCCGGTTACCTTAACTGTTTCAGTTTATGATTTTGTGCAAACATCATTCGGATATTTAATTTTTCCTATGTTTTCAAGTAGCAAGAAAGCTTTTGTTAACAATCGTTGTAAAACGAGGGATGTCGAGGGTTCTTGTAGTGGTAGCCTGCAATGGTGAACTTCTTTTCCTAGCCTTCATTCCCGCACTTTCCAACAATTGCCAAGATTAGCGGACTGTCTTTAATTTTCTGTTATCTGATGTTGTCAATTTTCCGGTTGTAAAGAAATGGCTGTCAAAAATTAAATTATTTTGTGACTGAAAATTAGTCAGTGGTGAACAGTAGATGAAATTCATGATTGGTATTCTTATTGTATTAGTTTTTGGTGAAGGTAACTTGAGGTTGATGGTTTCATAGGTATTGAACAAGGGAAGAAAATAGAAGATTGCATCATTTGAGCTTTTAGTGAGAAGTGTGTTGGGGGCACTGGGCACGGTATTGATGTGGTTCTGACCTAATTATTGGTGATATTATTTATATGCAGTTGGAGAAGCAGTGTGACGTGGTGGTTGAACTATTGCTGGGATGGAAGGATGTTGTAATGATCTCCAATCTGTCCAAAAGTGCGGCAGCTGCTGTGAATGCTTCAGTGCAAGCAATCGAAAATGCTTGTACGTTCTATGGTGGTAAAAGAAAGAGACAGACCCAAAAAAGCTGAAAACTCCTTCGGTATGCTATCGTAACATATTAGTAAATGTTGTGAACAACGTTTTTGTATTTTGCTGGACTGGAACTTGTGTTGCTTCATTTGAACATGTGGATAGTTTAGTGGGAATGATACTGTGCTTTGGCGATATATAAAGGTTATGGCTTCGGGTGTCATTTTAACTGGGGAGTTTAACTTGGTTATATGAATTTCTTTGTGCATGTCAAAATTCGAATCCAAGAATTCTCGAAATGAATGTGCAATGTATAGTTGAGACTTGAGAGTGAAACCCATCGTTAGTTTCTGGTCCCCAAAAAAAAAAGGTTAATTGGTTGTCGGGACTTGGGAGTTGGTACCGGAGAGTAATGGACAAGAGTGTTCAGAGAAAATAGAATAATTGAGACAAAACTAGAGTCTGCGAAGTTTCTTATGATTGACTATCTGTCGGAGAGGCATTGACGCGTCGAGACCGAGCCGGATATTTAGCTCCGGCACCGACACTCTGCCAGCTGTGTAACTGTGCATGGTTTGTCTTCTCTGCCACAGTAAGGATTTAATCGGGGGGTATAATGATAAAAATTTAAAACTAACGTGTTCCCATTTCTAAAAAAAATACTTCGAAAGAGGTTCGACCAAAAAAAAACAAAGAAGTTCGACTATTTGTAAAAGATCTAACAATAAAAAAAAAATCTACTTTAAGGATCCCTAGAAATTGCCAGCCTTTACCTGTTTGGACTGCGTATTTCTTGGTCTAATACTTTTAAAATTATGTGAAACGAGGGCTTAAAATCTAATTAGTGCATAAAGTGATAATAACAATAATAAATTTGCATCCACTGCCATCTGCATGAGGAAGAACATGGAATTTTGCAGCCCTGATGCTTGCGTGTCTGGATATTATAATTACAACTCGTTCAAAACATGATTAGCAACCTGGCGTGTCGTGATGTTGCTATTCAACCGACGACAGGCTCGAAATGTTAAAAGAAATATATTAGTGACTTTGTTGAAAAGAACAGTAGTAGTGGATTTTAGATTCAATGCAGAAACGAATATCGTGTGTTTAGTTTTGATGGTTACAGTCAAGGATAATTTTGTAAGTCCCATTTGCATTTTTGTTCAAAATTATGTCATAAAAATTGAGATAAAATTATTCTTAAATATTAATTTTATAAACTATAAATCACGTTAAAAAATAATTTTAATGATGCGATGGCTCATTATAGTTGAAAGTTGGAAAAAAAAATGCCTAGAAAAGGGCATTCTTTAACCGTTATATTAGACCCACCCTTCGATCATTAAAAAAAAGGCAAGTAAAGGGCTAAAATCATTTTGATGAAATTAATTGTATCATTTTTTAGCGCCCAGGTCCATGAATGAATGGTATAAATGTTTCTATTTCGGAATATGTTGAAAAGAAAAATTACGGATTTTAAAAAAAATTATAAAATCTAAAAAGAATTTACGAACGATTCAAAATTTTTTTATTTTACCTTACCTAAAAAAAAGTTTTCTAGACATGCTTTTATGTCTCTCCCTTCTCGTTAGTTTGTCAAATTAATTTTTTGTCACTTTCCTTTTAAATAAAGCATTTGCTTCTCTATCCTTGAGCGCCAATAAAAGAGACAGCCCGGAGTGATATCTGCGCAAATCATGGTTTCTACTTCCCTCTATTCAGGTTTCTACCATCGCGCCTTGCCCTTATGTAGAAGCAACCACCAGCACCGCGCTCTAGTCTTCCTTTAACTCCGTTAGTTTCTCTCTCACCTCCATCGGGGGTCTGAATGTGTAGCTCGCTAATCTGTTTGCTTTACCAATTGCAATGAAAATTTTTCTCCCTGCTCTGTTTACTGGATCCAGATATATATATTTCTCTGTTGACCTGGTTTTGTTACGCGTGGCTTTTTAATTCTGATTTTCTTGTTCATTTTTCCGACGAGCTTGCATTTATTTCTTTTGCTTTTCATTTTTCTGGGTTGGAGAGATGTTATTTTTCCCATTGTACGGTAATTTAGTAATGGGGATCAGACACGCAGCTTAATTAAGTCACGGGGTCTTTCCCGCTTATTTGGAGATCTGGAGCTGATTCTGCGAGATATGGTCATAGTGGGGTGATTCGTATGGATAAATTGGGTATCTATTCCTTTTGTGGAGAGATGGCTGCGATTGCATGATTTTCTGTCCAGAAAGCTTGTAATGCTTGAGAGTTGAGGGATAGAAAATGGATTGAAATAGTGTGGACTCGAGCCCTTGAAGTTGGATCGGTCTAAGACACGAGAGCAAAAGGAATAATCCGTTTCTGTTATGTATGTAGTGTTGTTTACTCAAATCTAATTCAACTTCGGGACATATTGGCTTGAACCATACTTATGTGCGCAAGTTCAAGGGATTTTGAAATGGTGTTTGGGATTAGGACCAGACTAGAAGCACGAAAACTTGCAATGATCGTGTTTCTGCTTTTCTGGTCAATTTGATATTCTTTTTAAGGATTAAGTATCGTTTCTTTCAAATATTTTCATAATGGAGAACAGGACTTGAGAATCATCTTGCATTCATGCGATTGAACATCACAAGACATATCATTTCTAATTTTGGACTTGACCTTCCTTCATTGCTCTGCAGCTTGCATATGGGGACACAAGCGCTCGAAAGTGAGAACATAAGCTCTGATTTGTACCTTTCATTGGGGCTTAAACAATTGGGGAAAAGAGTTGTAGGCGTTCCACGTGTTTTATCACTTGTCTCTTCGCTTCTCGAGAGATCAGTTTTGAGAAATGAAGAGCTATTAGAGGAAAATCATTTAAAAGATGTTGTTACTGTGTTTCATGGTTTAAGAGCACCAACTCTAAGTGTCCGTAAGTACGTTGATCGGATCTTCAAGTACTCGGCCTGCAGCCCCTCCTGCTTTGTTGTTGCACACATCTATGTTGATAGATACCTTCAGCGCACAGAAGCCAAACTGACTTCACTTAATGTGCATAGGCTTCTGATTACTAGCATAATGCTAGCAGCAAAATTTATGGATGACGCGTAAGTGCAAGTTTGACATGTAACAAATATTTTATCTATTTGCTATTGAAAATGTTTGTTGTTTATTGAAGTGGAAAGTTTGGTGCTGAGTCTAAAATTGCATTCTCTGTGCGTGGTTTTGCAGATTCTTTAATAATGCTTACTATGCAAAAGTTGGAGGGGTAAGCACGTCTGAGTTAAACAGGTTGGAGATGAACTTTCTGTTGAGCATAGATTTCGGACTTCAAATTAGTTTAGAGACATTTGGAAGATATTGTTCACTACTGGAGAAGGAAGCTGCAGAATCTTTTGAGATCGAGCGGCCAATGCAAGCGTGTCGGATTAAGGAAGACTGGTCTAGCAAAGATGATTCTGCTTGCGCTTCCCCTGTTGCGAGATGAAAATGAGGAAGCTCTTCAATTATTTTGTTGGAAATTCCTCGACAAATGGGAAGAAAATCAATTTTGGAGTATTTAAACAGCGAAAGATTGTCGGAAATTCAATATTTTAACAGAAAGCCAAATTGTCAGGAAGGAAAAAATTGTGGTGTGATTGTCACGATTTATGTAAGTTTTTAATTTTAATGCAATTTTCTTTTTTTCCCTCATTGATATTTTCAATTCAAGCTTAATGCTTCAGATCAATGTGATTTTTTTTAATTAGCATGTGAAATTGACCAGAATGATACTTGGAAAATATCTGAGGGACTGGTGCAAATGCAGAGCGAGGAAAGCGGAGAAATGTTACCACTTGTTGTAAATATCTGACGTTGTTAGGCAAGTTTTATTCTCATGGGGCTGGAATACAGGAGAGTCAAATGATTAAAGATATATAGCATTAGGTGGATTCTTATCAAATTGATTTAAACTATTTTAATGGAAAGACAAACTTAATATATCCTTGTGTCTAAAAATCTAGTACATAGTGGGAGATCATACACAGGACGATTATGCATTAAGGTAGATGACAGAGGAGCCGAACAAATAAATAAGGATCCTCACAAAAATGAAGAAAAACATAGAGGCTTGGCCTCGCATTCATTGTCCGCTTGGCTACCTTTTTTTCGAATGGACCTCCATGATGAGTAGCTAGTATTAAAAACCAAGGAAAGAGAGCCAAAAATGGCCGAGGTCCCCTACTTCTGAAGTGGAACTCGTAATTTAGATTCCAAACACCGCAACAGTGAAGCCGTCCACATCAAATGATGGGAAACGCACATTGTTAATTGAAAGCTGTGAACATCGTGTTGGTCAGTGTCATTTTCACCCCATTAATGATAATGTTCAGTTGGGTTGAACTAGAGCTCAAACGCATGTTGAACAGTGTTTTTCTGTAAAATGAAATAATATCATTTATATATTTACCTCGATTTTAGACCTTAACATATTTGTCTCGGCTTTAGAGGTGGAAACAAGCAAGGTCATGCTAGGCTCCACCCCAAGCATCATGCCTGTTTTGTGTGACTGGTCCAGCTTGACCAGGCCTGTGACCTGTGTACATGCATTTTTTAGGTATGAGCCTGTTTTCGGCTTAGTTTGACATGTGGCTTGTATAAACATGTTATTAAATATTATTTTTTAATTTTACCTTTATAAAATAATAAATAAAAAAATTATCTCTCCCCAATGCCCCTCTATTTCTTGTTACATACATTATTTAATATTCATATTAAAATGTAAATCTCAATATATGTGTACTACTGAAGATTCAAGAAGCAAGTGTTCAAATGGGCTAACTAGATTTAAATAGATGGTCTATCAAGAAATTGACACTCCAAAAAAATATAAGGAGAAATTGGATTGTGTTATTATATCCACAAGAGTGGGAATAACTAAGATAGTTTCTTCATACTTTTCTCAATCCACCATACAATTAAAACCCAAAATTCATTAAAAAAAACATAGGCCTATACCGCCTGACAAGCGAGCCTGAGCCTGGAACTATGGCATGGGTCTATAAAAGCTTAGCCTGTATAGGCTTTTATAGGCCATGCCACAAGCCGTTTTCCATCATTACTCAACTTACATAAAAGCATTTTTCTACCGCTTTTCTAAACGGATCCAATGAGATATGGCTGTGAATACATCTACTTCCACCTAACTCGGAAACAGTCTGCACTCACCAAAAAGGCCGCAAGATATAAACAAGAGTGACGGGGACACACACACATCACATGCATTTTAGATTTGTTCCTTTGGGGTATGGTGGCATCAAACTTTACAGCTGCGCCATCGCTAAAATAATGCAAGCAGAAGAAGGACCATCAAAGACTGGGAGGTGTGTTAGCTCCAGAAGGGTTAGAGAGGCATGAATTGACTCGGATGTAAATGCAGCTTTTCATGTGGCTATTATATGTGACACAGCCCTTGTATTGACATTGGCCCCACAAAATTTATCTCAGTTTAGATCATTGAACGTGGACGGATGAAAAGAAATATGCCCCGAATATTCATTATCTTCTCAATTTTTACCCTCAAGATTAACTCTCATATATTTTGAATGAGACGCGATGATGATTACGGTGACCTCAACGTTTCCCCCCATGAGAGGCATATCTTTATTTCAATAAAAAAAAATTGATTTGACAGTTTTTTTATGAAATTTCTGTTTGTTTTATTGGCCTCAACGTTTGGAAAAGTCAAACGTGCAATCAATACTATTTTTTCATAAAACGAGATCATCTCTTTTACAGCATCCATCTACTATTGAAGGCAAAGCTACAAATTTTTTTTGGGTTGGCAAAAATTGTTTTTTCTTTGTCATAGACAAAGCTACAAAGTTAGTTCTTCGAGTAAAGCATGCTGTTGTTATTCTCTGTTAGGCCTATAAGAAACAGAGAAACATTTTAGCCCTTCCGCATTTTTGACGCGAATAAACAAGATGCTCTGTTTCGATCCAAATCAACCCTATCTCGCCATGTGACGTGAGAACCATTCCTTTTTCTTGCATGAAAAGATTTGCTGTTGCTAGCAGTTCTGCAATTTGGCGTCTGAAAGGCGATGAAAATTGAGGTGGCAATCCATTGTACGTAAAAAATGGTTGGGCCGTTCTTGTTACTGAGCATTGTACAGCAGAAACTATGCTTCGCCCGTCATATTAAAGTGTGGAAACATCTCAATGGGCTCTTGCAGGTGGTGTTTCCGATCTTGGGTTCCACTCAATATTATTCCGCTGCACTCACAATTCATTCATTTCTACAACACGCGTCACTCCTCTTGCTATTTCTAGGAACATTTTCCAAAGGTGTATGCGTACGTACGTATACATGAATTTCGGATATTAACTGTTTTCATTAGCCAATTCCCTTATGCCCAAACGGAAATGATTTTGATGGTAGTGGAAGTAGAAATGGAGGTAGAAATGATGCTCGAAGTGAACTTCTAAAGGTTTGTTTGGTAGGTTAGAAATCATTATGGAATTCAGTTATATGAATTTTCTCTTCTTTCCAAAATACTAAAATACCCTCCACCACAAAAAATTCCCCTTCTACCCAAAAAAAAATCTTCCCCACGTCGTCTTCTTCCCCAGCAAATCTGAGGCGCCACATTTATGGATGGAGATCATCTTCTTCCCCATCAAATATATTGCGCTAATCCAACGACTTATGAGTGGCTAGCTCTTCTTGTGTTCATCCGACAAAAGCAAGTATGAGGAGCTTGCATCATGGGTGGGCAGATATGAGGGAAATAGTAAACAACAAGTAGGTCATCATTGTCATCTTGAGTCGTGTTCGTCACATTCATTGCCTGGTCTAGATATTGGGGGTGGAGGTCGTCGTTGCTTCCGCGTTCATCACTAGAGATTGGGGTTGGAGCCGCGTACGTTGCCATTTTGAGTTCATCATCATCCTACGTCTTCCGTTGTAAGTCATCCTTTGTCGCTGTCCGCCATCTGTTATCGTCCATCACCATCATCCTTACACCTCCCTCCCTGCCACCGTCATTGCCAAATTTATCCAAGGGCATAATAGTCCATATTTTCGGTTCTATGGAACTGGTCTCAGTTCCTATGGAGAGACGGGAATTGCCATTTTCCAAATTTGATGGAATTAGCACTTCTATGGAAGTGATTTCTCTCCTACCAAATAGATCAAATTTTCCCTCCCCACCTCAATTTCAATTCTACCACCTCACTTTCATGGTACCAAACTTTGCATTAGTATACACATTTTGATTTGTGAGTAATAATATCAAGGAGCAAGGAAGGGGGAATTTAAGAAAGGAAAAGGCCAGAGTAATTAACAATTAATTAAGAAGGTTGTGATGGTCAATTAAATCCATCGTGATGGGAATTGGTAGGTTAACCATTGCTGCTGGTTCCTGTCAAGTGCTAGTTGACTATGACTAAGGGCAATGTAAAAGCAACAAGGGAAACTTTGGATACAATCAAGTGGACACTATCATGATCCAAAGAGAACAAACAGAGAAATAAAGAGCTAACTAACTGTCGCCGCAGGTGAGGCTAACGGCGGCTGCGTTGTTGGCAGCACAAGGCGGCGGCAGGTTGCTCTTTCCCGAAGCCACAAGACGCTGCACAAAGCTATCGATTCTGTGTCCGTTACTCTCTTTCAGTAACCGCTTCCCGCCAAACGGCAACGACTCCACGCCTTTCTCATTCAGCACCTCTTCCCCACTCCCCAAACCCAGCGCCTGCCAACCATCCATCATTCCAACCTCAGAAACCGATTGCCAAAATCAAAACATGAATCAGTGAGACTAGGAGGGAATTCAGTTCGTTAATGTTGTACCTGCAATCTTACATAGTCCGTACGGTTCCAACAGAAGGCATTCCCCAGCATTTGGTCAATGGTTTCCGACACACCATCCACCACAATGTCAACCATCGACGACATCGAACACAGTGTCTCCTCCTTTTCACTCACCTTCCTTCCTGAGGCTCCCATGATGGACGTCCCATTGCCTATGGAGAGGACCAAGAGATCTCCCACGCCCTTCGCTGACGGAAAATCACGCTTGTTGTGCAGCACGTGAGTCACGGCCGCAGCTGTCGGGTTGTTCATCACCAGCCCACCGTCGATGGCGCGGCAGGAAGTCTTTCCGTCGACGGAGGTCAGCTGAAAAGGCTTGAAGAGGCTAGGCGTGGCTGAGGTGGCGCGACATACTTTCCAGAGCTCAAAGTTGAAACTGGGCGACTCGGACGCGTCCGCCCGCGAGAAAACGAACGGGGCTGCACTCTTGAGGTCGAAGCAGGGTATGAGCAGCGGTTTACACGTGTCCTTCAAAGTCAACAGTCGTCCGTCTACTCTTCTACGGAAAACTTCCTTCACCACCTTGTCCATGCTCTTGGAAGAAAATATACGACACCAGCGGAGAACTCTGAGGAGTTTGGGCTTAAAGAGTTCAGAATTCCTCAGTGTGATGACGCGCACGGCATCTCTGGCACTATAGAGGGGCCTGCCGGAGCCGTCGTCGGCAGTGATCATGGCCGCGAGGATGGCACCAATGCCGGTCCCGGCAATGATGTCAAAGAAGTCGGCGATTTGAGCTTGGGGGTCGCAGGTCTGGAGACGGATCTGGTCCTCGAGGCGAACCAAGGAGGCGCCGGCAACTACAGCAGTGGTTCCTCCGCCGTCAATGCTGAGAATGCGGGTTTTGTTGGTGGTTTCGCAGCGAGAGAGCCATTTCTGCTCGAGTTTGGAGAAGATCTCCAGCGTGACTTTACTGAGTTCCATTGGCTCTTCGGCTCTGCCTCTCATCAATGGTTGTTGCTGCTGCTACTTATGAGCTCCATTCAAGTATACAAGTTTGGTGGTCGCAGCTTGTTTATCCACTGCACACCATTCAATCACTAGCTTCCCCATGCGTCTTCACTCTCTCCTCTCTCAACCTATATGGTCTTCTAAAGTCAAACCCACTCACATTACATTAATTACGTACTCACATCACATAATACTCCTATTAACCCTGAATACGTGAGTTAAGTGAGTGACATGATTAAGTTGTATCCATCCCACCATGAGTTGCGTCGAATCCTGGTGCAACCTTCCCACTTGTATGCCACGTGTGTCTCTTCGGTCTTGTATGTAAGCTAGCTGCATTTAATTCATCAAGGATCTTTCCCCCCTTCCCTTTGAGAGTGACTTTCATCGGCTTTAGTTAGAGCTTCCCATGCCATACGTACGTGGTGAATTATCTATCCATGTTTTCCGATCTTGAGATGTTTGGGCCACAACAGCTTCTTCACTTCATGTATTACCACTTTTACCCTCTCCTCCTTATTAATTATACGTTTGGGTCAGAGAATGAAAATGAAAAATCAGCATTTTCCATTGCTCTCCCACGTTTGGTTCGCCATCTGAGAAGGAAATTGTTTTCCGGCGGTGCCCTTCCATCATCCATGGAAAGCACTCATTCAGCATAAAACGGTGGGACAATTCATGTTGCAACCTAGACATGAATATTTCAAGTCATGACTTGGAGATTTTAGGCTGTGACTTAGAGGCACTCTGGATAAATCCAAGTCACGATTTGAGAATAAATGATTTTTCATTCCAGTATATACCAAATGATATGCTATGTCAAAAAAATTTCCATTCTCTTCCCTTTGGTTTCATTCTAATCAATTCTTTTATTCAAATGGGCCCCAAGGCTTCCGACATCTGGATGACCATTTGTTTATTTAAAAGTAAAACAGCTCAAACATGTCGACGTTAACTTAATCATAATAGATTGGAGGTTAAAAGGGAAGAAGGTGTTGGTGTGGTGATGGTGGATGGAACATGGTTTGAGGGGAATTTCTGGTGAGACTTGCAACTGATGCTACAAATCCCAACCAGCAACGAGGATAGATGTGAATATATGTTTGGTTGGAGGATGAAGGAAAGCAACAAAATGTGGACTATATACCACCAACATCCTACATATTCATGGATTTTAGTTTGTCTGTGTGTCAGAGATTCCCCCTAAAATGGCAACTTTCTCTCCCTTCCGTCACTTTCTTCTTTTACTCTCACTCTACACTACTCTACCCCATGCACTGCCATTATCCTAAGCATCGACTCATCACTTCAATTATCTGCATTAACACATGATGCCCCAAGCTGTCATCCGAGAGCATCCCTTGATGTTTAGCTTCATCATTGAAATGTTAGTCTAGTCTAGTCTCTATCTGTCTAATTAAATACTAATATTCTGTGGGTATACTAGCTAACTTAGCCTGTCCGCGAAAAAGGAAGCGCGCCAAGAAAAGGTTGCAACTACTTCAAGCAATGGATCATCCAGTGATACGACCCATTACGTTCCTTCAACCGTCCGCACAAAAGTCACTCCTTTTCTTCGAAATTTTTGTAATTGAACTGCATCTCATATAGTGAACGCAGGAGAGCAAAACTTGTAAGATCATGAAAGACGCCTCACATCTTGACTCAAAGTTTTATAAATCCCAAGTTTACGAGGCCACTCCACTTAATTATATTTGTACTATCTATCAAACCCATTTATATTTGACGTGGGACTTTCTACACCAACTCGTCTGCCAGCCTGCATGCACTTAGACATCCTAACATTATTTCATGCTGTTCTCTTAATATTTTATAAATACATGGCTCATGAAAAATTCCTGGCCTCTTTTTTAAAACGAAATTAAGTGGCTAGTTAGTACGATGGATGAAAATAAATTACACATTATTAGTCGCAATCTATCTAAATGTGCTAATTAAAAAAGTACGTGCGCTCTGTCTCAATCCAACGCAAACCAAATGTCATGGGGCCATTACCCTCTCCCCCAAAAGAGCTCTTGTGAGGGTGTGCAGCGCACTCGTTTATATAGCCCAGCACCCTCCCGAGCCTCTCCGATGTGGGACTTTGACATTCTCCCCCAGCCAATCTGCGAGCGACCTCGCCGCGGGGCCCACCGGCAACCTCGCCGGCGTCCGGAGGGTCCACCAGAGACCGAAGGCTCAGGGCTGGCTCTGTTACCACTTGTCACGGGGCCATTACCCTCTCCCCCAAAAGAGCTCTTAGAGGAGTGCGCAGCGATCCACGTGGCAAACCCCACCACGCCACCGTGTCCATCCACCTTGGACCGGCCCCACGGAGGAAAGGATCCATTACCCTTTCTCCACATAAGAGCTCTCCGCAGAGTGCGCAGCGACACTGTGGCCACCCGAACAGTGCCCCCTACTCGTGTCCAAACCCCGGACCGGATCCACGAGGGCTGAATGTCAAAGTCCCACATCGGAGAGGCTCAGGAGGGTGCTGGACTATATAAACGGGTGCGCTGCACACCCTCACAAGAGCTCTTTTGGGGGAGAGGGTAATGGCCCCGTGACAAGTGGGATCAGAGCCAGCCCTGAGCCTTCGGTCTCTGGTGGGCCCTCCGGAC